>SMDT01002829.1:0-152500 GCA_005392925.1 Aquilaria sinensis | reverse complement strand
AAATAAACATATAAGAAAAACAAAATGAGAGAAAAACAAAGATGGAAAATAAAAGCCAAAAATAGAAAAAAAAACATCACTAATGTTTTGGGATTGACTCGAATCAACATTAATGTTTTTTTAGGCCAAATAAACCACCAACATTATTTAAAAGGCTGAATAAACTACTAACATGATTTAAATGGCCCAACTCACTCATTATATGTTAAAAATTAATGAAAAATAAAAAAAATCCTCACCATCTTCCCGATTTTTGGTATAATAGATACTTTCAGTTTAAAATAGTGCAAATATGCTACTTTTGTTGGTGCTGTGGGAAATCTCCTAATATTTTGATCTATCGTTGAGCATTCTCTCTCTCCAAACTCTAGAGTTGAAATCTAAAACCATGTTATTGACCCTTGTCTCTGCTAGGGTTGACAATGGACAGAATATGAGTAGAATAGTACCAAACCTGCAACCTATTCATCAGATTTGATACTTAATCCGTATCCTATCGACCATCTATCAGTTTTAGAATTTTAGTATTCATATCCTATCCATTTTAAAGTGGATAAGAACAAGAAAAATCTACTTACCCAATGCATACTTCGATAATAAAAAACAATAATACTATAATAGAGTACCATAAAAAATTATTAAAATTGATCTTGTATAAAAAAAATTATCAATAATAAAAATAAAAATTGACTTAGCCATAGATCAATCATAAACTATTTATCTAGATCAAACTAGTGAAATAGGCGTATACTTCGCATTAGTACAAGCGTACAACTTTATAAAATAAAAATGGCGGGAACCTTCCTTAGACCTTCCTCCAAAGACAGATAGGCCTGAAGCTACATCTTACCTACATTCATTGGGTACAAAAAAAAAATCCATATCCAGTCCAAATCCATTTAATTGTAAAAAAATCCTATCTGTCGGTAGGATATGGTAGGATATTTGTCAGTGGATATATCTGTTGACATCCCTAGTCTTCGCCATTAGATACATCAAATTTCACATTAACAATAGTACTGGATCACAAGAATAATAAGGCAATAGTGAAGTTGAAGCCGCTTCCATAGACAATGATAATAGCTGAGGGCAATGATTTCTCAGTTTCATTTAGCCAAAGAAATTCTAGTCAATGTATTATAATTTTTGTCTCATTTTGGTAATAGAAATAATTTATTAGGAATTATTTAAATAGGATATATCATATTTTAATAGAAAGAATTTATTAAGAATCATTTAAGACTAATTTTTTCAATTTTCTTCATAAAGAAAAAAATAAACTTCTAACATATCCAAATTTATTTGCAAAATACTAACCCTGTTATCCATAAAATGTTGAGCAAAATATTAAATTTAACAGAGATGGCTAATTTTACTCATTTAAAAACATCAGTGGTGTATTATGCTAAAAATACAGACATGAGTGGCCTAATAGGGGTCAACCAACAAATTTTACTAGTTTATTCTTTATTTTTTTGCCTAACAACAAACAAAATATCTCATCTTAAAATGGAATATTCTAACGAATTGTCGTGAAATAGCTGATTTGAACTTATTCAATAACCTCAATGGTTTATTTGTAGTAAAAAGACAATAATAACCGAATCAAGCTAAACAAAAACATTAGTGATTTAATTGTTATTTTATCCAAAAGAAAAAGTTGAAATTTAAAGGAAAAGCTTGGTGTGCACCCTTTCTAAACATGTACATGTGCAAATAAAAAAGGGAAGATATTTTTTTCGTCCTCTTCCCATGAGATTAAGAGAAGATTTGGTTCATTAAAAAGAAAACAAATAAAGAAAGGATGATTCTTATTTAATTAATTTCTTTTTCTCTTTATGTTGTGATTTGTTATTTATATTTATAAATATTATACTAACAGAATTAAATTTCAAAATCTTGGATTTTACTCCTTTAATTTATAATGATGTAGGTTTCAACCATTACTCATGAAAATTTTAAAGTTATTTCATGTCCATGCAACAATCAAACGGTAACATCTATATTATATCTTCTATGCATATAAATCATTTCATTCTCCATACACAACAGGGCAAAATGTAGTGGTGAAATTTGGTAATTTTATATTTATTTATTATTTATTATTTATCAATAAAACTTTACTGATAGTTTGATTGTTCCTGGTTAAGATGATGTTCAATTTAAAATTTTGGGCAGAAATTTTAGTCCAACATTATAAGGGGATGATTTCAAAGAGTTTTGGCTTGGTGTGCTCGAAACGAGACCTGTTAGAATTTTCAACTGATCCAATAAACTCAATATCCACAAAAAAAAAAAGCATTACTAAAAAATGACCTATACACTTTTTAGCACCATCAATCTAAAGACATATGGTCTAATCCTATGCGCCTAGCTCTCTTATAAATAGCACTTACTTTCCTTGTTGGGGGACACCTTTTCTACAACTTTTCCACCATTTAGAGCCCTCATGCTATTTCATTTCCCCTTCCACCCTCACATTACTCATATTTACTTCCACCAGACTTTTCATTTGATATAAGTTAATACTTCATTTTTTCCTGATTTTTTATTTTTACCTAGGCTATTTTTTCTTATTTCAGCTAAGATTTTTCCTCCTACCAGCTCCTTGAGTTTGCCAGGTTGCCTATTCCTCCTCCCTGTTGGTCCATAATCATCTCCTATTTCCTTCATTTAACACTTTACTCTCTTCTACAAATATTCCTCATTCATAGTGCCTACTTGAAAGGTTTGGCAAAATAGAAATTCGAACATTACCAGCACCAAGTTTCTTATCTACAATGCCATGGGGGAAACCATGATGCTCATGACACAGCACAACTAGTCAAGCCAATTAATGGACTCATCACCCCTAATAGAGATACATAATGGCTAATGGGGTGCCTTTCTCCACCAGCAATTGCCAAACCATCGGAGGGCCTTTAAGGTGGCTATTGTGTACTGCCTCAACTAGGTAAACAGACACTACATGATAAGCTGGGGTAATTGGCCACAACACTGGAATTTCTATTACATCAAGATTTGCACAGGGGCAGCTTCGATGACACTGGTTGGGAGACGATTCAGAAAAATATGGTAGGCATTATCGATAATTTTTGCACCCTAGAAAAATCACCCTTGGGATGTTCTAATCAAGATAGATAATGAAATTTTTTTTTTTAGTGCATCACCTTTGTTAGGCATTGAATGTTGAATAAAAATGTGTTTAGAACTCTAGTGACGGAGAAGATGTGGAAGATTTACTAACAAGGCCATACGATGCATTCGTAAGCTTTGATGTGGCCACTGTGGCTCTAGAGATGATCATTGCAGAGGGCAAATTAGAGAGTGCTTGTGCATACCTGAATCATTTGTGGGATGAATATGGTAAAAAGCTCATCTACGCTAAGATTCTTATCTACAATGCCACAGGGGAGACCACAACATTCATCGAGCATAGTGACTATTCTGGCCACTTCGTATGTTCAACACCTCCCGTGGAGATACATAATGGCTAGTGGGGCGCCTTTCTCCATTGAGCACAGTGATTGTGGGCATTGAGCAGCTATGTGGGGGAAGTCGTGTATCGCCTCAACTCCACAGATTTAGAATTGAAGATGACATGGCACACTTAGTTTTACAATCAGGACAACTACAATACTGAGATCAGCAACAACTTAACGAGTGACAAAATTCATCTTTTTGAGGTTATAATCCAAGAAAATACTTTCAAGTGCCTCGCTTGTATCATGTGTCTATATGCAATTTGATCGTTGCCCTATAAATTCTAACTTCAATTGAGTTTGTAGCTATTTGAACTTGGTGTTGTTGTGAAAAATATTGTGATGAATTAATAAAGTTGTGAGAATATCAATGCCTGGAATAAGTAGGGATGACAAAATCTGACCAGACCTAATGACTTGGTTCAATTAGTCCAATCCACTAGAACCCAAGCCCAACTTGATCTGATTTGATTAGAAAGGTCAACAATTTGAACTCGACTATGTCAAACTCGACTTAAACCCAAACCATGCTGTATCAACTAGTACTGTATGATTTCAGTAATATGTCCCTTCTTAACTTTTCTCCCCTAAACTCTCTTTTCTTTCATATATGATAACGTAAAACTAAAATATTTTCTACCGCGTAGACTAACCAATTAACTTTATTTTGTTTGTTGTATCTCTCAAAAAAGGTACGCATGCTAATTAAAAACACTTTTTAAATATTTCCAACTGTGAAAACATAATATATGATTGTGAAATTATTCTTCCTAGTCAATCACGGGTAAATGGCAGCAATTATTAAAGAAATTTGCAGAAATTTTAGTAAATGTAATATCTTTTATGACGGTGATTATGAAAAATTCGGTTTATGACCGGGAGTCATGATATTATTTATATTTGATTCCTTTCAAATCAGATTTTTTTTTTACCTGGCGTATGATCAAACCTGCTGAAGTGTTTATTTCAGTAGGATTTCCAACTCAGTGCAGGTCCTTTTGGTTGAGAATGGGTTAGACAAACTGGACTGGTTTTGGAAAAGAAAATTCTGCAGTAATCTTCTTTGAAATTGCATGTTTGACTTGCACATTGACTTTTTGCATCTCTTGTCTTTTGGGTCTGAAACTTTGCAGTCCAACCCCTTATTGCATTTGAAACTTGCTCAAAAGTGAGGTTCTGACTCTCTGCTCCAAAACATGCTAAAAGAATCAGAAATGCTGCTCTTACCATGTAAAACGGGATTGCGGAAAGCAAGCACAGAAGCTTTCTGTTTTTCATCATGATTATGCGTACAGCCGCCCATAGCTTATGGTATAAGAGTCTTACTTGGAGTACAAGAAAACTAGCTTACAAAGATAAACAACACAAGTGGTTATATCTAGCGAGAAGAGCAATCATATATATACAGATATACACGCGCCAATACCTATCATTTCAGCCTAAATAATTCTAAAATGATCAATTGGAATGAAGTGACTGACTTCAAGGTTTTAAAATAATTTTCATTGGTGACTTAGTTGACTATGTTAAAGTTATTTGTGCTGAATTGCGAACACTGGTAATTTTAGAGGCGTTGTTGAGCCATTGAATTGACAAAATCAAAATTTCTAGAAAGCAAGAGATACGAGACAGAGGCAAGAAGGAATAGAGGGACCAGTGGAGGGCTATTTTAGGCGGTTTGGCGGTGTGGGCCAGGTTATTGCCCCGCAATGGATAAAGCCATTGTCGCTAGCAGGGCGTGGAAACACTGGACTGTGGCGGCAGCCGGCAGGTGGAATTTTAGCAAAGATATAACTCTCTTCTGACCGTTCTAAAATACGGGTACGGTAGCCATACCGGCGCAATCACCACCGTCCGATCAAAAAACTGAATTTTGGTTAAACTATTCTTTACAACAAATTTTTTACTTTTGTGTCATTCTAGTTCACAATATTTGTTCTCATCTTATTAGATCATTACGTTTAGATCAAATAAGATGAAATTCATTAGCAACCCGCTTTTGCAGGTCATAGGTGTTCTTCTTTCACCTCTTTCTTGAATCTCATCATCTTCTTTCTTCCTTGAATCAATTCCTCTTCTTCCTTGAATCCCGTCGTCTTGTTTCTTTTGAAGGCTCCCCTAGTTGGTTGTCCTTTCTTATTCCACAATCAAATTGAAAACCCTACCTACAAAAATCTCTTTCTTGTACACTTGGATTTTCCCATGAGAATCAGTGAGATGTACTCAACTTTACTCTCTTCAACTTTTATTCATGTACATTTAATAGCTTGTCCCAAAATTTTGTTTCAATTCCTGGAGTGGATTTCGATTTTCTTCACTATTTCAATTAATCCAGACTCTGAATCCACCAAATGACTGCCTCTAATGACAAGGCCAAGCAAGCCAAGAAGCTCTATGACTTCAACGAGTGTCTCAATGAGGCCAAGGACAAGCTTCAGTTGGCTCTTTCAGTTATTTTTTGTTATTTGTCTCCACTTTTTTTTTCCCTAATTATAGTGATTTTTTTTCGATGTTGATGGTTTCTCCATTGTTCTGTTGCAGAATGTCAACGACTATAAGAGTGTTAATTGATGTCGCCAAGGAGAGTGTGTGGGCAAAGAAGAATTTGAAGGCAAAATGGTCAGCTACTCAACTTATTTCCCTATTCTTCAAGTTTTTCTTGAGCCTATCCAATCATGTGCTCAATACCTATATCAATTTGATCGAGAAAGATGATGTTGGTGTTAGTATATCGATACATTGATGTTCTATTTTTTGTTTTCTTTGGAAACCATGAAAATGTAGCAATATAGAATAAAAACTTGTTATTGCCCAAAGATTCATTATGGTCTTTTTGTGTGTTTATGCAAGTGCTTGACTTTTTTTTTTCCTAGTATCACCTTAGAGTGGCCAATTGATTCTTTCATTCGGATTGGTGTTCATTTTCTTTGTGTATTTATGTGTGTGTTCAAGCCTTTAGAACTTATTTTCTCAAGCCTTTAATTCTTGATGCCTTTGTTACTGTGCTTGGTATTCTGTTTTACGAGATCAGCCTTGTTCAAGCATATCCAAAATGTTAAGGAGCCAAGCATAGATGATGACCATGAAATTATCTGTGAGAAGGTTCTATGCTTCACTAAAGACAAGGTCTGGGATTCCTAATCCTTTCTTAGTTGTTGCTATTAATATTCTTTACAGTGTGTATTTATTGGGAGATAATTCTGTACTTTGCAGGTTTTCCCTCTTAAAGTTGAAGGATTGAAGCATCAAGATGAAATGGAAAGGCACGTAACTAATTTAATAAAAAGGTACTTTCATTTTGGTTAATGTGTATGCTTATTGCATAGTATAGATGAAGATAGGGGGAGAGGAAGTATATCTGCGGTTGTTTTAGGTTGCTTCTGTACATGTTTCAACATTCCCCTTTTATACACTGTGTGATCTATCTCATCCAAAATGATTTTGAGCCTAGTGCTACTTGTTCTCATTTCCATTAATGATATGTTGTGGTCATTACATCCTAAATACTACATTTGTAGAATAGCAACATTAGAAATTGCAGTATAAATATTAAACTGTATATCTTTGACCGCAATTTAGATATTTGATAGTCCTTTTTGGCTGGTTTTCATTGAATTTTACACAATGCAATTAGGATTTTTATGTGATTTTATACATTTAGGGCCAATTCGTTTCGTCTAAAGTCAACTGACTTTTTTTAACTTTTTCATCTTTTTTACGTGAAACCAATTTTATTTGAAAGTCAATGTTATATAGATGCAATAATTAATTTGAAAGTAAATTTTTAGGATGTTGTTAAATTTTTATGAATTTTTCTTTTTTAAGACTTGAAACTAGAAAAATTCATAAAAATTTAGTAAGATTATAAAAATTATATTTTTAATTGATTATTGTAGCTACATAATATTGGCTTTTAATTAAAATTAATTTCAAGTAAAAAAGATGTAAAAATAAAAAAAAATCATTTTGTAGCCAATTGGCTAAAGTTGAAACGAATTGGCCGTTATTTTAGTGGAAACTACTAGACTAGTCTGTCTGAAAACCTGTTCTATAGGTTTACAAAAGCATTTGATTACGAAGGTGATGGTAATTTTATAAAATTGCTAGATCCAAGGGTAGCTTCCCTGAGATTATGTTTGCACTACTACTTGATAGGCTTGATAAGTTTGCTTATAGTAATTATTGTGATTTATTATGTTCTATGATTCTTGAGCTGGAACTTGGTATGATAGTTCTTGTATATGCCTAGTTTATGTAAATGGTTCTATATTATAAATTGGCCATTCCTATGATTTTATAAAGGATATCTACTCTGTTTGGAAACTGGGCAATATGCTTGTGCAAACAGCTGAGTTCTTAAAGTCACCATAAATCGTGTGCATTGTGTTTGAGCATGCTGGTTTTTGTGGTATTGGCCCTATGTGTCTAGGTTTGCTAGCATTTTGTGGATCATGATTTGAAGATTTAGGTGATTTTATAAAATTCCATCACTAAAGTGTGGATATTCTGAAATTCCTATTTTTACAGCTTTTACAAAATTCATCATAATTTTGTGCTTTGCATTTTTGGTTGAAAATTAGAATGCAAATAGTTGTGTATGTCTAGCATGTCCATGATTTAACAGATATCTTTGTTTGTGTGTGTTTTTATACTCTTACGAGTTGTAGGTAGTTTTGTTACTAGCCTATATTCGTTCATATTTATTTTTGTATGACAAATTGAAAATGGTCAATGCTTTTGCAGCAGGTTTTAGTTTGGATTGGTGCCTATTTTCATTTAGTAAGTTGAGACTTGACATCGTGAAGGTTTTCAATTCTATTAGGTTAGATTTAGGTTTTCTATTTATATTCGGCTTCCCATATAGTTGTTTTTACTTAAGTTTTTTGGACTCCCTTTGTTTTATGATTGATTTGAATTCTTGATAGTTGGCTTTGGATTTTCTAGATATTGATTTGATAATTTTTTTGAAATAAATTTGAATAAAATTTACTTATTATTAGTTTTTTAAAAGGAAAGATAAATTTGAAAAAGAGTACATTCTATTTATTTAATAAATTTATAGGTCTTTTCATTATCATGGATTGAAATTTAATAGCAACATCTAGATGGGTTAGAAATGAAAATCACAAAAATACTTTGCTTAGGTTTAGAAATATACTATTTGGAAATATTTTTTGAAAAACTATTTTAAATTTCACTTTACCATCTTCTATTAATTTTAGTTTTTATAAAAAAAATTTATAGTTACTTTGTATATTTACATAGAAGAAAAAAATAATTTAAATTGTCTATTAATTGAAAAAAAAGTACCAATAGACTGAAATTACTTGAGTATTGTGGCTATACAATTTAAAAAAGGACTCTAGAGGTTTTTTTTTCCAAACAATGTAAAAAAAAAAAACAAGGTTGCAAGTTTATATTTTCAAACCTCATAATGGCAATTGTATGTTGGGTGGACTTCGATTAACTCTTACTTTGGAATTGTTGTTGGCTGGCCTGCATTAACCAGCACAGTTGATACCTATATTGCTTCTTCATCTACCAAATTCATGTTAATTTTGGTGTTATATGAACCATCCTTCATGGTTATAATCATATAGTGACCTACTGTAGTTTAGTAATCCAAAACATTTGCAAAATTGATACATATGTCAATTATAGTAAAAATTAATATTATGTAAAAAACCTTAAACATAACTCTAACATAACTTGAAAACCTTAAGCTCTAAACTATAAACATAAACTCTAACCCTAGATCCTAACCTTAAATTGTAAACCTAACAGTAACCCTGAGCCCTAAACCTAACACTAAATCTAAACCTTAATCATAAACTATAACCTTAAATCGTAAATCTAACCTTAACTTTAAAGCTTCAACCTTAACCCTAAACCTTAATCCCTACCCTAACCCTAATCTATAAACTTAGACACTAACCCTAAGCCCTACCGTACCCTAATCCCAACCCTAACTCTAATCCATAATAAACAAAATTAAACCCCCACCGTACCAATTCTCAGGCACTATAATAAGATTATTTTAGTGTAAACGACTTATAATTTTAGAATCTCTCGTAGACTAAAATAGGTATTCAATCAACCTAGGCAAACCTGATTAGTTGTGACTTTTAAACTATTGCTACAATGCTTAAAAAAAATTCATAAGAAACTAATAACACCATAAAAAGTTTACATTCAATGGATTAAGTCATGAATTGCACCAAGTTTTAGGCTAGTTATCCTAGTGTTTAAATAATTTATTTACTTAAAAAATTCTTTTTAAGAAATCAAACACAAATTGAGTTAAGGCTTTCAAATACTTAATAAATTTCTAATAAATTGTTCTTGGTCGACTTGGTAAAGTCCCGAGACAGAATTATTTCGTTTGAATTTGTCTGTTGCTCATAGACCATGTAATGTGTTCAATCAATCTAGGAAAATTGATTGGTTATGGCTCTGAAAAACACGTTGCTACAAAAATGCAAGCAAATATATAGTTTTTTTAGTAATTTTAAAAAAGATTACACTTATCTCCCTCATATTTTAGAAGCCTATTAAAAAACATATGATAACAATTGAAACTCAATCGGGTAATCGGGTTAGCATGATTGGGTTCTGGTTAGGTTTTAGTCAAGTTGATTTTTTGTGTAATTTAATTTAGGTTAATTTTCATTTTTAATATGTTATTGTTCTTGGTGGACTTGGCATGGTCCCAAAATACATTTATTTAGTTTAAATCCGCTTGGTCTCATAGACCATATAAGAGGCCCAATTAACCAGGAAAAATTGTTTAATGGCAACTCTTAAAAAGAAAGTTTTATTTAATCCCTCTAATATTGATTAACAATTCCTTATCCATCCAATTGGTTTAAAAAATTAAACATGTCTTTCTCCTACTTTCGAAACCTCTTAAAAAAAACTCATAATAACAACCATAATCTAATTCCTAAACCCTAATACTAATCTTAATTCCTAATTCTTAATCTTAATCCTAATCCTAATCTCTAACTCTAACCCCAATCCCCAATCCATAACGTGTATTTTTATTTGGTTTCTTTATTTGTTGTTTTAGCCATAAATTAATTTAATAAAATTAATAATATAGAGGATTATAATTTTAAGCTAGTTATCCAATTGTTTAAATAATTTAATTTAATTTACTTAATCTTTTTAAGAAGTCAAAAATTAATTAAATTAAGGCGCTAAAATACTTAATAAATCTTTAAGTAAATTGGTTTTGGTAGACTTGGTAAAGGCCTAAGACAAATTTATTTTCTTTAAATTTGATTATTTTGTAAAATTTTCTTTTAAAAATTGCACTTATCTCCCCCTCTGGTTTTAAAAACATCTTAAAAAATCTTATAATAACCCAAACCTAATCTCCAACTTTAAACATTAACACTAATCTTTAACAATAAACCCTAACCTTAACCTTTATCCGTAAACCCTATGTCGAATCCCTAATCCTAATCTCTAATCTCTAACCCTAAACCTTAACCATAATCCCTAACTTTAACTCTAAACCTTAACCATAAACCTTATCCTGAACCCCTATCCCTAGACCCTAATGCTAGCCCCTAACCCTAATATAATCTCCAATCCCTAATCTTTAATCCTAAACCATAATCTAATTCCTAAACCCTAACCCTAATCCTAGTCCCTAGCCCTCATCCCTAACCCTAAACCCTAATCTTAATCATATTCCTCACCTTAATCTCTAACCTTAATCTTAAACGTAATCTCTAACCTTAATACTAACCCTAACCCTTAACCCTAAACCTGATCCTTAACTCTAACCCTAATCCATATCCCTAATCCTTATCCTTGTAGTTAATCTCTACCCCTAAATCCTATACCATAAACTTTAACCGGTTCAATCGGCAATTGGTCACACTTAACCTAAATCTCATACCATTTAATTTGAATCTTATACGACATGAACATCATAATCATACCACTTAATCTAAATTACATACTACTTTACCTGGTTCAATAGACAACTTGTTCTTATGCCACATAACCTGAATCTCATGCTATTTAACTTGAATCTTAAACTATTTAACCTGAATTTATACCACTTAACCAAAATCCCATACCACAGCAATCTAAATCTCATAACACATGAACCTAAATCTCATACTACAAAACCGGAATCCCATACCACAACAACCTGAATCTCATATCATTGAACCCGATTCTTATACCACATAAACTGATTCTCATGCCATATAACTTGATTTTTTATATCGTGTAACTTTATTCTCATACCACATATATAACATATGAACCGGAATTTCATACCACAAAAATCTAAACCTTATACCATAAGAACTTGAAACTCATACCATATGAACCTAAATCTTATACCACATGAACCAAAATCTCCTACTACATATGCTGATTTTTATACCACATAACATGATTCTTATGCGACATATATACCACATGAACCTGAATCTCATGCCACAACTATATCATATGAATATGAATTTTATATGACATAACCTGATTCTTATACCATATGAACCTGATTCTTCTACCATATAAATTGATTCTCATACCATATAACTTGATTCTTATACCACAGATATACCACATGAACCAGAATTTCATACCACAAGAACTTTAATCTTATACCTGAAACTCATACTACATGAACCTAAATCTCATAGCACATAAGCTGATTTTTATACCACATAACTTGATTCTCATACCACATATATACCACATGAACTTGAATCTCATACTATAAATATACCGTACGAACCTGAATAATATACCACATAACCTGATTCTTACCATATGACCTTGATTTTTCTACCATATAACTTGACTCTTATATCACATAAACTGATTCTCATACCACATAACCTGTTTTTATACCACATAATATGATTCTCATACCACAGAACCTGATTCTTATGACATATATATACCACATGAACCATAATTTCATATCACAAGAACCTGAATTTTATACCATAACAACATAAAACTCGTACCACATGAACCTAAATCTTATACCGTATAAACCTAAATCTCATACCACATAAGCTGATTTTCATACCACATAACCTGATTTTCAAAGCACATATATACCACGTGAAGCTGAATCTCATGCCATATATATGCCATATGAATTTGAATCTTATACCACATAAACTGATTCTCATACTAGATAACCTGATTTTTATATCATATAATTTGATTTTCATACCATATATATACTATATGAACTAGAATTTCATACCACAAGAACTTAAATCTTATACCACAAGAATCTAAAACTCATACCATATGAACCTAAATTTTATATCACATGAACCTAAATCTTATACCACAACCTGAATCTCATGTTAAAAATATACCATATAAACATGAATCTTATACCACATAACCATGATTCTTATACCATATGAACCTTAATCTTCTACCATATAACTTGAATCTTATACCACATAACTTGATTCTTATACAACATAAACTAATTCTTATACCACAACTTGATTTTTATACCACATAAGCTGATTCTCATACCATATAACTTGATTCTTATACCGCATATATACCACATGAACTAGAATTTTATACCACAAGAATTTGAATTTCATACCATAAGAATGTGAAACTCATACCATATGAACCTAAATCTCATACCACATAAAACTGATTTTTATACCACATAACCTAATTCCCATACCAAATATATATTACATGAACTTGAATCTCATACCACAAATATACCATATGAATTCATATTCTGATATTCATACAACAAAGTAATTGAAATGCATATGCTGGATCATTATTCAGCTTCTTCTGAATGTATATTCTGATGTTTGGACATGTGCATATGAGCAAACTCATAATGAAGTGTGCTTGTATGTGTACGTGCTTTTTTTCTTCTTGTATTTTCCCCATTGTTTTTTGTTGTTTTTTAATCACTTTCAACATATATCATTGCTAGTTTGCCTTAACCAAGGTTTCATCTAACATCAACATATAAATATACATGTGTTTTGCTTGTGAAGAATTGGTTTCACATAGTTTAGGATTTAGGATAAAAAATCCTATTTTTACCATGTAAAATGGGATTGTTCAAAGCACTCACAAAAGCTTTTTGTTTTTTTATTATGATTATGCATATAGCCACCCTTTACTTATGGTATAAGAGTCCTACTTGGAGTACAATAAAATCAGCTTACAAAGATAAACAACACAAGTGGTTATTTTTAGCTAAAAGAGCAACCATAGAGTAATCATGTATAAACAAATATACACGTACTGATACTTATTATTTCAGCCTAAATAATTCTAAAACGATCAATTGGAATGAACTAACTTACTTTAAGGTTTTAAAATTATTTTCATTGGTGGCTTAGATAACTGTATTAAAGTTATTTTTGCTGAATTTTGAATACTAGTAATTTTAGAGGCATTTTATGGGGTTGAGCCATTGAATTGACAAAATCAAAATTTCTAGAAAGCAAAAGATAGGAGGTAGAGAAAAATTAGACACATGGCATAAAAATAAGATATGGGATAAGAAGGGCACAGAGGAACCATGTTCAGTAGAAGGGGAGTGGAAATCATATGAAGCTTAGCACAAAGCTGAAAAAGAATTTGATCAACAACCTTTTTGCACATCTTTATATTTGGTTATGACTATGATTTGCTTCTACCCTTCCATTTCTCTCCTTTTATAGATGATAAATTATAGCCAAGATCCCATCTTTTTAGCCCTCCTAAAAAATATGCAAGGCTTCTATAGAATTTCCTCTAATTGCAAACATTGCCGCCAAGCCCACGGCTTTATGTACTCATCATTAATATTTTCATCTTTCATAATAAGAAAAGTACAGCTAACAATCTTTTACTAATAGCATTATAAGATGATGAAAAAATGTGTTTGAAAGCCCAGTGATATAGAGGATGGTGAAGTAGTTATAGGGATACAAAGAACCAATGTACTTAGACTTAACAAAAGTGGCTCTACAGATTTCTGAAGCAGATGAAAGGTTGGAAAAAGCTTATGCCTACTGGAACCGCTTAGCAAATTTAGAATGGAATGTCACCAGTATGAAGGTCCTTATCTTCAACGCCACAGGGGAGACCATGATGTTCATGATGCACCACTACTACTCACTTTAACCCATGGACTCATCGCCTCGGTGGAGAAACCTAATGGCCAGTAGGGTGCCTTTTTCTACTAGCAATCGTCGAAATGTCGCCCAAGCTTTGCAAGGGCCATTGTGTACCTCCTCAAAATTTTGGACAGAGACTGCAGGATGAGCTGGGATAATCTGCAAGAAGACTGAAATTACTATTACACTAAAATTTGCAAGAGAGGCCATTTTGAAGACACTGATTGGGAAATGATTCAAGAAAATATGCAAGATGTTATCAGTAACTTTTGTACTACAGAAAATCACCTAATCAAGATAGATAACGAAAGAATTTTTTAATGCATCATATTTTTGAAGCATCGAACAATCAATAGAAATGTGTTTGCAAGTCTTGTGGCAGAGAGGACGTTAAGGGAGTTACCGATAGGGCCATACGGTTCACCCACGCATTTTGACGTGGCTACCGTTGCTCTAGACATGATTACTGCAGATAGTAAGCTAGATAGTGCTCGCACATACTTGAACCATTTGGAAGATGAATATAGTCAGATCCGTTAAACCACGCTTATTTTCTACATTGCCACAAGGGAGACCTTGACGTTCATCAAGCACGATGATGGGTTAGGCCATTTCGTGCATCTAGTGCCTCCTGTGGAGATATGTAATGGCTGGTGGGGTCCTTTTTTCCACAGATCATGGTGGGGGCCTTAGGAAGGCTATATGAAGGAGGCCATGTACCCTTTTAACTCCACAAATATATAATTCAAGCTGTGCTAGATAAACATTTTCATAGGCAGAACAGCTACCATGTCAATATCAGCAATGACTCGCTGATAGAAGAAAATCATCGCTTTGATGTAGAAATCCAAATAGACCAAGAAAAAATTTCTGAGTGCCTCACCTACATCATGTGTTAATCTGTAGTTCAATCGTTGCCCCAATGAATTATGACCTAGATTAAGTTTGTAGTTATTTGAACTTGTTATTATTCTAATTTTTCATAAAGATATTGTGATGAATGATTAAAGTTGTGAAAATATTGACACCTGGAATAAGTTAGGAACGTCTCCCCAACATGACCATAGTAGGGAATCTACATATGCTCATTGGCACCTGTTATTCTAATGTTAACATTTTAGACGATGGATTAGACTCAGTTGTAGCAATCCAAACTTTGATTACTGAACAAATATTTGTACACTAGTTTGGGGCTCAACATGACTTTTACACTATTTAAGATTTTAAGTAATTGTCTGACACACCCCTAGTTTCTAGGAAACTCTACGCTAACTTAAAATATTTTATTTTTTAGAATTCATTAGATGAAGATTGAACTACATATTCATGCATGATGTAGGCAAGGCACTTGAAAGTTTTTTCCCGGTTTATTTGGATTTTAATCTCAAAATTTGGTTGGTGAGTTATTGATATTGACATGATAACTGTTTTGCTTGGCAAAAATATTCATCTAATTTATCTTGAACTCCATGTCTTTGGAGTTGAGGTAGTACACAACCTCCCCAGTAGAACCTTCTTAGGGACTCCACCATGGTTGGTGGAAAAAGGCACCTGATTGGCCATTATGTATTTCTACAAGACACGTTCAATGCGTGAAGCCTAAACTATCGTGGTGCCTGATGAACCTCAAGCTCTCCCTTATGGCATTGTAGACAAAAAGCTTGGTGTAGAGGATTTGACCATATTCATCTTTCAAATGGTTTAGGTAGGTGTCATCACTCTTCAACTTGTCATCCGCAATTATAATGTCCAGAGCCACAGTGGCCACTTCAAAGTGCATGGGTGAACCATATGGCTCTATTAGTAACTCTCCTAGTGTTCTCTTCATCAATGGACTTCCGAACACATTTTTGTTCATTGTTCAATGCCTAACAAAGGTGATGCACTTGGAAATTCTCTTGTTATCTATCTTGATTGCAACATCTGCAGGATGATTTTTTGTGGCACAAAAGTTACCAATAACTTGTTGTATATTTTCCTGCATCATTGATTGGATATCACCATATATGTCAACTACCTTACATAGTTCATGCAACAACCATGCATTGCTTATCTGGATGTTGCACATCATGTCTTTAGATCTTAGAGGAATAGTTATTAATGAAATTTTCTTATCCTCCTCAAGTAGTCTCAAGGCTATATAGATTTTGATTTGACAAGTTGCCCAACTACTCATAGATCAACTACTAGTTACTTCATAATGCTAGGAGCTAATCCAATATCATGGAAATGTAAAAAAGTAACCTATTATGTCACAATCATTAGTTAATGTTGAATATCGAGCTCTTGCTCAAATCACTACTTAGTTATAATGGTTGTAATATGTTTCCAATGATGTTGGCATTCCACTTGAAGGTCCTATACTGGTCTATTATGGCAATTAAGCTTATTCATATAGTTGAGAATCCATTCCCTCATGAGTGAATTAAAGACATTGAACTCAATTTTTACTTTGTTCATGGGAAGTGATTGTCTGATCTCATTTGTCGAACCTATATCCAACTTTACTTGAACATCTAATAGATATCTTCACAAAGCCTTTTGGTGTTGAACAATTTTGCAGACTAGTAAGCAAGTTGTGTATTTGTCCTTCCATTCTTCACCCTCTAACTTGAAGGGGTTTTACGTATGCATTATTATCGTCATCTTGACCATTGATTTAATATGGAAGGTGAATGACTATAAGGATTCAAGATAGAAGCTGAATTAGGATAAGGAGCTGCACCTTTAAGATGAGCAGGGTTTATGGGGGAAGTCGTACACTGCCTTAACTCCACAAACATAGAATTCAAGATGAGCTGGTGCACTCGATTCTACAATGAAAACAGTTGCAATGTTGAGACCAGCAACAACTCACCAATAGAAGAAAATCATGCTTTTAAGGTTGACATCCAAATAGACCAAGGAAAACCCTTTGAATGCCTCGCCTACATTGTGCGTGCCTGTGCAATTCAATCATCGCTAGTGAATTCTAACTTAGATTGATTTGGTAGCTATTTGAATTTGGTACTATTTTGATTCTTCTGAAAAATATTGTGATGAATGAATAAAGTTGTGAAAATATCAATACTTGGAATAAGCTGGGAATGACTCCCGAACATAATCACATTGGGGAATATGCGTTTGTTCACTAGGGCTATTGTTCCACTGTTAACATTTTGGAGGATGGATTGGACTCAATTATAGCAATTTGAACTTTGATTGCTGAACAAATATTTGTACACTAGTGTGGGGCTTAATGTGTACTTTTACACTATTTGAGTATTTAAGTTGTAAGCAATTATGTCACACACCTTTAGCTTGTAGGAAATTCTACACTAATTGAAGATATTTTATTTCTATGTTTTTCCACAGGGGTAAATTCCATTATGGGTCCCTTAGCTTATTTTCATGTCCTAAAATGATACTGTACCTTAAGTTTGTCGTATCAAAGTTTCCTACCTTATTTTTGTAACCCAATTAGGTTAAGCACAATGTAAAACCACTATTTAGGGAGATGGTATATCATTTACCCTAGTGGGCAGCCACCATGGATGGAACTTTTTAACTCCGTTAAGTGTACGTCTCTAATACTGGGTTGACAGTGTTTCACACTGGGTTAATAGTGACTACTTATAGTGTCTAAATATTTGCTTCTAGTGTTTGAATGTCCGCATATCATTTCAAACGACGGATAAGACAAGTTTTTTATTCAATTTTTATATCAAATTGAGAGATAACTATATTATTTTTAATGCTATTTCCTTCAGCTGCTGTAGCTTTGGTAATTCAGGAAGGTATTCTTTAAACTTTTCCTAGGTGTCTTTCCAACATTCCTTTGTTTGGCCTAACTCCATGGTCCTTTTTGCTTCTTTTGTGAAAATTTTGAAAAATGGACGAGAGATAAAGTGACTAAGTGTCGTTATCCTTCTAGTGAGCTTTTGTTTCTCCTTAGTACTCTTCGGGGTTCATGATTTGAGGTAGGTCTTATCTTTTGTAGTTTCATGTTGATTCCTTTCTCAGAGACCACGAAGTTGAGGAACTTCCCACTCATATGCCGAATATGCATTTTTTAGGATTTAAATGTATTCCAAACTTCCCTAGTTGTTAGAATCTCGTAAATCATCTGTGCTAGCCTTAGGATGCCTACTTTTACTGGTCATGTTGTTGACAGACTTTTATGTTCCTATCAATTTTTCAGCAATTACCTTATCCATTAAGCGTTGATATGTTGAGCCCGGATTTTTTAAACTAAATGGAATTTGTACATAACAAAAGGTTCCTTCATTAGTTATTGATGACATCTTTTCTTCATTTTTCTGGATTCATACGTATTTGGTGGTGGTTGCTAAAGGCATCTAGGAAGAACAACATCATGTATTTGGTAGTTGAGTCCACCAAATAGTTAGTTGAGGGTAATGAATATAAATCCCCTTAGGCAAGCATCATTGACATTTATGATGAGCTCAAATTTAGTTATGTTTTCTATAGTTTTTCCCTTGTATTTACCTATCTTTTGTTGTGTTTTTGCTAGGATATGGTGTTTAATTGATTCACATTTATTTTTAGGTTATATTCCATCATCATGTGAGTTAGAAAGGATTTTGGTGAAGTTTTGGAGCTAAATTACAAGTTTTGGCAAAGTTTTGGAGCTCACACAACCTTGGACATGCCCGTGTTCAGTTACACATTTATGTTCCAAACTGTGTCATTAAAGTTCATGATTTTTATGTTTCGTGTTTCAAACACACCCTATAGCATGCCTTTGTTATTGCCCATGTTTTCCCAAACACGCCTATGTTATTTCCTATGTTTGCATACTGTTAGGGTTTTTGGAGCAATTTTTAAGGGTTTCTAGGAGAACAAGTAGGGGGCACTTGAAGGTAGCCAAGCGCTACCTATGGAGACCAGGAGGAAGGACATATAGAGAAAAATAAAGAGATTTTTTTATGGAAGAAGATTGTTGGGAGCAATTCTATCGATTAACACTGTTTTATAAACATCGAATCAAAGATTTCTTGGAGAAGAAAAAAATTTAGTCATAGATCATTCTTTGCTAAGTTTTCTTTTTATTCTTTGGTATTTATTTTATGGCACTATGCGTTAAACTTTTCCTACTCATGCTTAAAGTTGATGAACCCTATGATGATTTTGTGATTGTGATTATTTTCGGTTTAATATGATTATGTGTTTTTCTTTAGATTTATCTAATATGCTTTGTTACATTGGTTAATAGTAGCTAGCATATTAATTTAATGTGGGATGATAAATATTCATTAGGTAGTATCCAGTATGTTTGTTGTGAATCACTATTGGATGAAAGGGATATTATCATGATAGGGATTAATAATTGTGATATAATACCTCCAGACTATGGTGAAGCATAGTTGTGGGGTTGTAGGATGTTAATGCATTCTTAGAAAGCACGGCAAGCCTACATACCCTATCAGTGACTTAAGAATAGTGTTAACGCAAAGGGAATAATAGGGAGCTAATTCTATATTAGGTAGTACTCCATGTTCCAAGTTAATCATAAGCTTGTTAAACTAGAGTAAAAGTGACACAATTGAAGTTTTAGGGGAATTTAATTCTAAGTATGAGGTTTCTTATTGTTGATTTTTTTAATTCTTTTTCTACTGCTTACTGATAATTACTAGTTTATATTACTGCATTGGTTGAATTTAGTTAGTTCATAGTAGTAAGTTAAACAAATCTTTATTGTTTCCGGTTAGATAATAGGGAGATGTTGAGTACGGTAGACAACCTTCTAAAACTAGGAAAAATGATCTTGGTACTTGTCACTACTATACTTTGATGATAGGTGTATTTGGCTATGAGTTCACCTATTTATTTGAGTGTGGAAAGATTTAAAGCATTTATACTGTTACTAGTGTAACGGGAAATGTTTTTTATGAACTGCGAACACACCAAGTTTTCTAACATCATTGTCGAGGAACATTTGTTGAGTTTGGTACTTGAAAAATTAATCTCTATTAATCTTGCTATCTAATATATATAAATATATATATATAGAGTAGGATACACTTAAGGAGTAAAGAGACATTTCACTTAATAGATGCTATATGGAAGTGACACGTGGCAAATTTATTATTTTAAGCTAGAATTTGACATTTTTTTTATGTTACGGATCCAAAACTACCCCCAAATCAAATCTCTTAACTTGTTCACCATAAAATGTGCATAAAATTCAAACTTAAAGAAATGTAATAAAGGAAACAAATGATCTTCTTAGCCCGAAATCTAATTAATTTGATTCCTAAACGATATCATTTCCTTTTTAGCACAGTCAGCTCTTTTTGCTCCATGATCTTCTTCCAATTTTTATTTTCTCTTCAATTTCTCTTCCTACCCAATAGTCACCTAACCCTTACGCTACTGTTTTCATTTTCTTCCTTCCTCCTATTGTGTCTGGCCTCCAACTATGCCTAGCTAGCCATTTTGGCCTGCCATGGCATCCCCTTTTCCCAATTGTACTATTGTTCATCATTTTTGGCCTACTCTTTGTTGTTCATTGGTGTTTTGTGTCTTTTGCAGTCGAACGAGAGCAATCCAGCACTTCACATGCTTTGACTGGCCTTCATTAGTGGCAATTCAGTGCTTTTTTGTGTCGGGCAAAGGTTGGAGGGTTTTAGTGGAGATTCCGTCATTATACATCAATGAATTGAAAAAGGTAAGTGGCCCATTACTTCAGATTGAGTAGCCCTAATTTTTTCCTCTAACCTCTTTTGATCCCTATTCTAATTCTTTGATTAACATTTATTTCCATCAAGTGAAATTGAGGTGTAAGTGGCAAAAGGTTGTGATGGATGAGAGCAAAGGGAGTTCTTGCTGATCCAATCCTTCTTGACTATCAGAATAATTGAGCATGTTCATCAACTATGTTGCTTCTGGATTGTAGCATTGAGGTAGCGCATTTATCCAAGTTTTAAATTCTGCTACCAAGGCTCGGTTGGTTTTCTTCTTGGTTGCAATTTTAAGATTTCCTTTCCTCTTTGGTTTTATTTTTTTTATTAGCACTTTTGGTATAGTTGATTAGCACATATTTGTTATAGGCCTTTCTAAAATGCATAGCAATATTAAATTAGAAAGCAAGTGACACAACATTAGCTTAAAATAAACCAATTCAATGTGCAAAATTAGGGAAATATTCATGATTTGGGCAAAATTGATGTACAGTTTGGAGCTATGTTGATGATTTGATTTGCATATTATTTAGGGAATGGTGTTTGATTTTAAGAGGGGATCAACTTTATATATTGATCTTGCTAAAGTTAATTCTATAACAAACACTCAACAATAGGTTTTGTGCTGCTGTATTTCTTTTGAACCTATTTTTTCCTTTTGCACTTATAACCCAGCTGAATGATACGTACCATTTTGATTTGTGATAGTAGATGAGGAATGGTCTAGGTCAGATAAAAAACCAAGAGGAAATTTTCCAAAGGGTGCTTTTGATTCTAGTAAATTCTTTTGCTCTTTATAATTTTGTATTGTTGAATTTGCTTATTTATTACTTTTCTGCACTCTATGCCATTTTCATTTTCATTGGGGTAAATTAGTATATTGGAATCTGTTAGGTAGTGCTTTGATTATACAAGCTTCAAATTCTAGATTTTTATTATGATTTTTTTTCTTTTTGGGTTTTCTTCTTGCTATAATTCCTATTGTCAACCAGCTATTGTGAGATTATTATTGCTGATTAGATTTGTTTGGCTTTGAGATTTTATATTATAGGTTGTGGACTCGCTAATATTCACGGATTTTATATGCTACTAATTGATAACTTTTTTTTAATTTTAAAGGAAGAAGCTTTCTAAGGTAGGTAACCCATATAATGGTCATTTCATCCAAAATTGGTCTTAGTTAAGTGAAATATGAACTGACCAAACATGATTATGTCCTTCAGTAAAAATTAGATCATCCTCCATTAGTTTATCCCTAGTAGTTTGCTTTGTTTTGGTCATCCTATTGTTGAAATTCTTCTTCCTTGGTGTTCTTAATTTTTTTATGTTATTTCTGTTGCAACAGTTGAACGTTTTCAGCCTCACAGTCACCTATGGTTGTATTCTCAAACTCCCTAATTGGTTGGTATGTCACAAAATGTTTTACCTTATATGCAGAACCTTTGCAAGTGCCCTTTAAATAGTTTCATTATTTTCCTTTCTTGGTCGGCATAATTCAAATCACAATTTTCTTTTGCTTTGTAGCTATTCTCTTCACAATGTTTATTTGATTATTAAGACATTTGTGAAGGACATCTAATTGGATCTTTTAGGAAAAAATTATGTTGCCTCATTCTTTTTATATTTTGGCATAATGTGTTTGTAGATGCTACTCAAGATTGCACAAAGACTTCAACTACATTACCGTTGCTGATGAAGATTGCAATTGTTGCTTAAACTCTAGCTCCAAGGTTGCAAGCAACACTTTTATAAGCTTTATCAGTTTTTTAGTCTTAATTTGCCGATATGTTGATTGGTGTATGTTCCTACCATAGTTTAGATTGACCATGCTATCATTCATTTTGTGTGGAACATCGAGTATGCATGACCTTCTATTGTATTGTAGAGCCATTATTTCCATTTTTCCTTGGATATTGTTTTTTTTTTGTTTCTCTGTCACATTAGACCTACATATGTAGCATAAATGGATTGTTGGCCCATTGTTATATCATTGTTATATGTTGTCTGATTGTGTTGGTTGCTTGTTAGCCAGTTTTGTATCATAGGTCTTTGAATTTATGTCGGTTTCCTTTTTCTTCATCCAGGTTTTGTCATTTCTTCTTTTATTGACGAGTTTTTCAGTCATTCAACTTTAGTTTTTTTCCCTTTTATAATAAGAGTTTCCATTTTTTTTCACTCTAAATATGACTGGTGTTTTCTTATTTTTCCTTTTTTATGCTGCCAACAAAAATTTCTTGAGGCATACCAGCGAGCCATAGTTTAATTGCCTGAGTTTGTTTAATTGCTTATGATCAATCTAAATGTTTAATTGACTGAGTTTGTTTCTACACTTTCTTCCTTTTATTTTTTAATCCAACTTGTTGCAAAATGAAAAGAGAAAACTGCTTGCAACTGTAGAGTTTGAATTATATGAAGAACCAAGGTCAGATGATCAATGAGGAAAGCATCAAATAGGAGGAGATGAAGAAAGGGATGAAGTAGAGTTGTGTTTGGTTCAAAAGTGAAACATCAATTTGACTGATTTTTTTTCATTTATGACTTTAGTAAAATTATGATTTTGAGAGTCATTCTTCATTTGTGGCAGAAGCTTGGACAATAATGTAAGTGATCACATACAATGTCTTTTGACATTGATGCCTTTCAGATGTTTTTACATATAATTGGTGAATCATATTATGCTTATTGATTGTCTATTAGCTTTTCTTTGTTAGTTGATTATATTTATGTAAAATTTTTTAATTTAGGCTACAACACTGAATAATATGATTATCAGCTGCTACTTTAGAAATTGCAAAGTCTCATTATATGGATAGGATTTTGGAATTGGTTTAGAGGTATATATGGTAAACACTGGATCTCTAACCACTATAAAATTCAAATTTTCTATTTTTAGTTCTATGCTAGATTTGCATATGATATGTTTAGCTAGAGCCTGATTGCAAAAATGCGGGCCATTTTATATCCTTCACATTACATTTGTTTCAATCTTTCTAATGGCTAGTCTACCAATACCTAATTAGCATGTTGTCAGAGATGGTATGATACCAATTCATCTAGATCATTTGTTTGCTGCATAAAGCGTTGCTTCACGGATTTAGAATAATGGAAAAGATAAGCCCTCCCACTTCCTTGAATATATTATATTCTAAGTTTAATTCATTTCAGTTGTTTTTCCTTCATAAGTCCAGGGATCATGTATCCATTAATTGTTTATTGAGTTTTTTTTATTTGATTTTGTTGTCTAAAAAAGTTACTTTTAGGCCACCTGCTAGACCTCAATTAGGACTGCTCTCAATGATGGCAACTTCTAGCAAATCTTTGTCTCATGACAAAAGAAGGTTACTTGGAGCTTCATCATGTTCTATATTTTTTTTCCCTCTATTTGTAAATTTCTAGCTATTGTGTAGTGCTTATTTGAGTAGACTATATTTGAATTTGTTATATTCCAAATTTTGGGGGAATTGTATGCCCAAGCAAAACTGCTTTATTTTTTGTTTCTCTATAGTTTAGTCATTACCTTTTGCATGCTCTTTTTTTTTTGTGGTGCGTGGTTTTTTTATCTCCAGGTTGGGTGGCATTTGCATTTTATTATTGTTAGTGTTGCTTAACTCAAGCATTCTTGCTTAAATTATTATATCCATTATAATAATTTTCTTAATATTATTTGTATAAAATTTAAATATATGGTGCTAATATGAGGGCAACTATGCAAAATTTCGAGAACCAACTAGAACAACATAGTAAGATATTTTCTGAAAAGCTGCAAGGAGCTTTATCAGTAAATACTAAGTTGAATCCTGAAGGAGTTTTCAGTCCAGCTTTGAATGACAAGGCGGGTGGCCATGTAGAAGTGAAGATATTGGAAAAGGAAGAACCTCCTTGAGTAATTGAGTAGAACATCAAGCTGATGATGCTAAGTCAAGCGCTTCTTGGGAGATAACCCAAGCATTAAACTTTTCATTTAATTTTGTTTTTGTTTTGTGTGCTTTTCATTTGTTGTAGTTAATTAGCTTTTGTTTCTCCTGTGATCTTATAATATGTGTAGTGATGTAGGATCTAAGTATTTTGGGAAGAAATTGTGTACAAAGTGGGATAAAAAGGTTAAGTTCAAATCTGGGTAAGTTTACAAAATTTTCAAAGTTCTATGAGCCACACACACCTTTGAACATGAACATTTTCAAGACCGTGTTAACCAAAATGGATTCAAATAGAACCAAGTTTGATTTATTAAAATGATTTTTCATGGAGGATTTTCATTTAAGCTCCAGTAGACAAACATAGCCTGTGTTCAAGTCGTGTAGTAAGGCATGTTTTTTAACATGGCCTCATAGATGGCCATGTTTCTACTCATGGTTTTCAAATCCTTAAAATTCTAGAGCTTAAACACATGCACATATGTGCCATTGTTTTAAAACATGTTTATGGTACATGGTAATGCACACGCTTATGTTGGAAAATGTGTTTTGTCCTCGTGTTTTAAAAATTTTCATTTCAAAACACATATTTGGTCACTTACATGACTGTGTTGTCAATTGTGTTTTCTTTAGAGGGTCTCAACCTTGGCTATGTTCTTACCCATGTTTGGTCTCTATTTTGAAAAATTTTCAGCTCCAGAGTTCATACGTGGTTAGTTACACAACCATGTATGTCGACGTGCATGGATGCTTACATGACCATGTATAAACCCGTGTTGTGCTTCTACATTTCAAAAAAATTAGGGCTTAGAACACACGGCACACTCATGTTTAACAATGTGTTGAGGAAGTTATGGGCAACACGGTCATCTATAAACCTGTGTTAAAGGTCATGTCTCGCCTCTATTTAACCTTATTAATGATTTTTCTGCCCTTCTTCGCACAAAACTCATTCCAACTTCTTCCCTAACACCCAAAACTCAAACCCTATCTTTCTTGCATCTGGCATGACATTTTTTTTGTTAGAAAAGTTCATTTTCAGTCCAGATTCTTAATTTTCATCCCTGCATATTTGATTTTCTCCCTCTTGAGGTAACTCTTTCTCTAACTTTTTTTGAAGATTATAGAATATTAGCTTGGTACATTTCATATAAGTTAGTTGGTTGATTTTGCAAGCCTATTCATGTTAGTTTTCAGTTGATATCGTGTTTTACAAGCATTGGATCTTTGGTTGTTGTGTTTCAAAGAAAAAGCATTAGAATTGATGGTTATTGGAATTTATGTTATCTTTGCTTGATTGGTAGATTTTATGGCTTGGATTAATGTTGTTTTGGGTTTTAAATTTTGAAGAATGCCTTGATTATTTAACTTCTTCTACAATTCCATGAAATTTAGGAAATGGTAACCTTTTGCTGCGGTTGAATATTGGTTTCTTGAGCCCCAAAAAAGTGCCTAATTATGAACTAGATTATTTCAAATTCCCTTGATTATTATGCAATTAGCTTTGGTTGTTAATCACCTTAATACTTAAATTTGAATGAGAATTGTTTGATTTATTGATTTTTTGTGGAGCTCTTATCTTTGGAATTATTATTCAATATTTGGTATTCGAGATTATTTGCTACAATGGGGAAAATCTTCCACATTTTTCAGGATGATGAACCACTAGAAGAAGCTTTCGATCAGCATCTAGAGGTTGCCAGAAAAGCCAAAGATGTGACATCCTCTTCTTGATTTTAAAAAGGATGCCCAGTGGAACAGATACGACATTCTAAGCATGAAGAAGTTTAAGGCCTATAAGGTGATCGACTGGGACACCTTAGCTCGGTAGGGATTAGTAGTGGATGTAAGAAATCTATTGCATGTCGATGGATGGTTATTAGATTTTTATGTTCAACCTACTTATGGTGAGCTCACCCTCCAATTCTTGAGCACATTCAAGCTGGACATGACCAACATCAACTAGAGCAAGCTAGATGTAGTGAAGTTTCGCCCTGGAGAGTAGAACCTCAAGAAGAGCTTGGATGAGTTTGGGTGGTGCCTCGATTTCTATACCTAGGTGTTCATTACTTCAGATGAGCACAGAAGCTCAATCTGTTTGTTTGGCACCCTCACTCCCCTACTCCGTAGGAGTTCTAGACGAACATCTCTAAGGATTGAGGCATGTACTAGCCCACAATGTCCAAGGCATCCAATTAAGGTTACCAGCCATGCGTCAGGTGTACTATTTGATCACCCACTCTATTAGTGCTAAGAGGGAGAGCATAGGCATAGTGACCAAGATCGAACTCTTCCACCTATAGTATATCATTTACTGAGTGCAATGCCACTTGGGCATCTTATTTGCATATTGGGCATAAGACATTGCATGCCACATGAGGATTGGGGTAATTTGTGTTAGATCGTTTGTAACGATCTTAGCTCAGAACCTTGATTTTTTCCCACCACAGGAGTTGATTACAAAGGCAATGAGGCTTTGGATGGCCAACATGGATTCCTTTATAACCTTGGGGATGTTCAAACAGTTTAAAAGCCTGAAAGGCTTGACGAGCTTCATTATGAGATCTCAGATATAAATTAAAGCTGAAAAAGCTACCACTATTGTGATGTAGGCTGCCTTTACATCCACTAGAGCTTGACTTGTAACCTTATTAGATATTTTTTGAAGGCAACAACTTATCTGAGATCACCTCTAGTTCATGTTAGATTAGGTGGTGGATATGAGTTCTCGCCGCTTTGTTGTTGAGGCAAGGGCCTTCACCTTGGAGGAGGTGATTTGTCTATACTTCCCAGGAGGCACTGAGGCATGTACAATGGTACATAGCCAACAAGGTTTTTGATAGCCAAAGGGCTATCGCCTCTTTCAGACCGTACTTCCTGCCAATAGTATGGTCGGGAAACTTGGCATTACCTGAGAAAGGTGATATCACGCACCTCGGAAGCGAAGTCGAAAGTCCTGAACTCAAGACATCAGGAAACCCAAGGATACTACTAGCCCCATCGAGGTACCAAACGGATCGCCTTCGGAGATGAAGAACCAGCTATTTCAAGCAGGAGAGAATTTCCCCGAAGGCGGAACCCCTGGACCTGGGAATTCCCGAACTACGGGGCTGATTCCCGAAGAAGGGCATCCGTATTAAAGAGTGGCCTCGCCCAGAGGACCTCGGGAGTACGACATGGGCATTTAAGGAGCCTCTGACATGTTGCCCACACGCGCTACACGCCGCCTCTCAAAGCGGTCTGGCGTGCCTACGCCACCCAGGTCTTGTCACGACCTGTCTCGGTTCCAAACCCAAGGAAGCTACAAATGGCTACTTGTCCCCTACGCCCAGAAGATCAGATTCCATCCGACCGAACATGTGTCGTGATCTGAACGGGCCGGGCTCTCCTATAAATACCAGGGAATAGCCCCTGGTAAAGGAGGACCCCCGATTCGACCCCTCTCCCTGAGAAAATACGAACAGGCAAGGCCATTCAACCTTTTAGTGCTCCTCTCCTATCTTCCTTTAGGACACTAACTTGGGCATCGGAGGCTCCTCCCCAGAAAAACATCCCGGGGACCTCCTAACCCTCTTCTCTTCAGCATTTCAGGAACACACCCCTGGGAAACCTTTGCGCCAGATGTTCTCCCTCTCAGGAAGTCCCTCCCGAAGTCACAATGTCACTCGACGTAGATGCTGTTGGGCATGATTTGGCACCGTCTGTGGGAACTCATCCTCAGGTCGCCATTGTTGAAACTCGGTGTTTGAAGGACAAGGGACTTCCGAAGTCCCCCTCTGCGCCTGAAGTTCAACCGGCTACTAAGCAAACCCTTGTAGGGACCTCCTCGCCTGAGGAAGAACGTCCTCTAGTCATAACTATGATTTTTTTGTGCGACTTCCAACGTTCCATCGTGGCCGAAGTGACACACCAAATAGACCAAAGATGGCCACAACCAACTCAGGCCCAAAGGTCCTCCTCGCCAATGCTTCCTCGGGAGAAATGCTCGAGGTCAGCTCACCGGAGTTCGGGAAGTGGGGATTGGCGCGACGAATCCTCAACGGAAAATATACCCCTCGGGGGACGGCCCATGGAGGCACTGGGGCCCAAGCGGTTGAAAACCCCGTGTCAAAGAAGTTCTTCGCTCGAGGAAAAGTCGCCATCCCCTAGGCGGCGAAGTCCGTCCCCGAAAAGGCGCAGGCAATCTCCTTTCCCCGAAGACACGGAGCCCAGTGCCACACTCCTCATGGAGAAGATGTTATCAAGGTTGGAAAGGGTGGAAAGACAGGTAGCCCAAAAACCAGTCTGGGCTAGGCTAACTGAGACTTTCAATGGAGATGAGTCGCCGTTCGTCTGAACAGTGGTAGAGGTGCCCATACCAAGCGATTTCTGGGTGCCTCGGCTGGAGACTTATGATGGCCGAACAGATCCACAGGCTCACCTTACTAAATACAAATGCAGCATTATGTTGCACGGCGCAGACGTTGCCACTTTGTGCAAATGCTTCGAGGTCATTCTTATAAGGCCGGCGATGGCGTGGTATAATTCATTGGCCCCTGGAACCATCTGCGAGTTTCAGGGGCTATCCATAGCCTTCACATAGCAGTTCATTGGAAGTTGTCCCACGGCGAAGATGCCTGTCCAAATGTTTGACATAGCGCAAAAGAATGGGGAAACCATCCGCTACTATGTCGAAAGGTTCAACAGAAAAGCCCTAAGTGTCCCGCACTTTCGGCCGGAAATACGCATCCTCGCCATGATACGAGGCCTTTGGAGGGACTCACAACTGTTCTACGAGTTCTCCAAGGATCCCCCGGACATGCTTGGTGAATTCTACCGAAGGGCCGAACAACACATGACGGCCGAAGAGCTAAGAATGGGTGGACCGAAGGCTGAGCACACCCGTGCCGAAGAGCCTAGCCAGCAAGCGAGGTACCCAGCTGAACAGGCTGGACGACCTCGTAGGTTTAGGGGAAGGAAATCTCCTCTGAACTTCACACCCCTGAACACTACAAGAACTAATATCCTCATGACTATGGAGAGGCAGGGGACATAGATTCTGCGGCCAAGGGCCATGACTGCCGACAACAAAAAGAATATGAAAAAATTTTTCCAGTTTTATCGCGACCATGGCCACAACACCGAAGATTGCTTCCAACTGAAAAAGTATATTGAGTCGCTGGTAAAACAAGGCCAACTTCGGCGGTATCTGTGAATGCCTTCCCCAAAGGGAAGAAAGGAGGAGGAAGGAAAGGCTGACGATGAAGAGTACGACTCCGACAGATGGAGGAACCGAAGTCCAAAGAGGCATCTCCCGCCCCCGTCGTCAGTGATACAAACAATCACGATGGGACTGCCATCCTCGGGAAGAAAGAGGAAAGTCAGAGAAGTATCAATGATGGAATACCAAAATCTGTCAAAGAAGCTGGCTCGAAAGGATGGTTCCACCATCATCTTTCCTCATGATGACCCGTTGTTGGTCATGGCGAAGATAGGAAATTGGGACGTCAAGAGAGTGCTACTCGACGATAGATCAAATGTCGACGTCCTATTTTCGCATCTGCTGCCGAGATTGGGCATATGCAGCACCGATCTCAAGCCTGTCACTTTACCCACTTTTGGGGTAGGACCATCCGAATTGCCGGTCCTCGGATGGATTGACCTCCCCCTGATGATGAAAGGGACCTCGGTTGACGGGGCCAAAGAACTATTTGCCTCAATAGTGGCAAGGTTCATCGTCATGGATGTCCCTTCATCATGTAACGCCATCATTGGGAGGCAAACACAAGGAAATTTGCACATTCGCTCGGATGTAAAGTACTTAACTATCACTTTTGCCACCAAGGATGGAGACGCGGAAATTTTCATCAACCAAAGTGAAGTAAGGAAAGTGTTCGTCAAAGTGCGAAAGGCCCCAGTAACCAATTTCACGCAAACCATAGAGGCAGAGGTTTTGCCAGATGGAAAACCAAAAAAGGGCGAGGCAGAAGAGACTGCGAAGGAAGAGATGGAAACGGAAGAAGTAGAACTTGTCCCAGGCCAAAATACCCGAATAGGGAAAAACCTGGTTGAAGGTGACAAGAAAATACTTGTATCCTTTCTACTGATGAATAAAAACTTATTTGGCTACTCACCGAATGATATGCCAGGAGTAGATCCTCGCATAATGCAACATAGCCTTAAAGCAAGTCCGGAAGTAAAACCTGTTCGGCAAAAGAAATGGGGCATCTCGATCCATAAAAATAACTTCGTTAAAACCGAAGTCCAGCGCTTATTAGACGCAGATGTAATCAGGGAGGTCAAATACCCCGAATGGTTAAGCAATGTGGTTATTGCCACAAAAGTAGGGAGCAGTAAACTCCGAATGTGCGTCGACTTCAGAAACTTGAACGATGCTTGCCCAAACGATTCATACCCTCTCCCAGCAATAGACTAGTTAGTGGACTCAACTGTCGAATATGGGCTCCTGAGTTTTCTAAACGCCTTCAATGGATATCATCAAATAAGGATGGACCTCAAAGACAAGGAAAAAACTGCCTTCATCACCGAGGGCGGAACGTACTGTTACACTAGGATGCCCTTCGAGCTAAAAAATGCAGGAGCTACTTACCAGAGGTTGATGAGCAAGGTCTTCCATGACCAAATAGGGAGGAACATGGAAGTCTATGTCGATGACATGATAGTCAAGAGCAAGTTGCCTAACGACCACGTCGCGGATCTAAAGTAAACTTTCCACCAGCTTAGAACCTTCGGGATCCGCGTTAATCCCGAAAAGTGCATCTTCGGCGTAACCTCAGGAAAGTTTCTTGGGTACATGGTATCAGAAAGAGGCATTGATGCTAACCCAGAAAAAATTAAGGCTCTGCTCGAATTCTGAACTCCCGTCACAATAAAGGATGTGCAGAGACTCACTGGAAGGATAACCTCTCTTAGCAGGTTCATCTCCAGATATGGAGACTGGTGTCGGGCATTCTTTAAAGTACTCACCAAGTCAGCAAAAAAGGAGGGCAACCTTGGATGTGATGACCATCCTTGGAATGAAGACTGCCAAAGGGCTTGGGAAGAACTCAAAACCTACCTAGCCCGACTGCCCACTCTTCAGCAACCTTGCCAAGGAGAGCCCCTTGTGCTGTACCTCACCGTTACAGAAAAAGTAGTAAGTTCGGTCCTTGTGAAAGAAGAAAGGCCGAAACAATGGCTAGTCTATTATGTAAGCAAGTCCCTGCACGGTACCAAAGTCAGGTATCCCTTGCTACAAAAAGCTATAAATGCCTTGGTGCTGGCAGGAATAAGACTGCGGCCATATTTTCAAGCTCACCCGATCATCGTCCGAAGTAGTCTACCTCTACGGGACGTCATGAGGAAAATTGATCACTCGGGAAGACTTTCCAAATGATGCATAGAGCTAGGGGAGCATGACATTACTTATGAACCTTGGAGAGCTATCAAAGCTCAAGCTCTAGCAGACTTCATTGCCGAAGTACCCATTACCGAGGACAGCCATCCCGATTCTGGCAAAAATGAGCCAGAATGGACTTTGCATGTAGACGTAGCCTCAGGGTCCGAGCACTAGGGAGCTGGGGTAATTATCAAAGGCCCTAAAGGCCTACAGGTGATGAAGTCCATTAAATTCAGCTTCAAAGTCACCAACAATATGGCCGAATATGAAGCTCTCGTAGCAGGGCTATGCCTAGCTAGAAAAATTGGTGTAAGAAACTTGAAAGCCCATAGCGACTCCCAGCTGGTAGTTCGGCAAACGGCAGGGAACTACAGGGCGAAGGACCCAACCTTGGGAAAATATCATGAGCTGGTAACAAAACTTATTCAAGAATTCGATACTGTGCGATTTAAGAATGTGCCTCACCGAGACAATGCCGAGGCAGATGGCCTAGCAAAGTAAAAAACGTACACCGAAGTGCTGGATCACCCGAGCATAGAGGTACTGAGCATATCGACCTCTGCAGAAGGCTGGAGAGATCCTATCAAGGGATATCTCGCAAACGGCGAGCTCCCCGAAGACCCCGACCAAGCAGCAAAAGTGCGAAGGCGTGCAGGCCGATTCTTCTTAATCGGGGAAGAACTGTATAGGCAGGGGTATGCAAACCCATTGTAGAGGTGTGTTGGCGAAGAGGATACTAAAATGATCCTCGAAGAAGTTCATGAAGGCGCTTGTGGTTCACACATTGGAACTGATGCCCTAGCCGCAGTAATACTTCGCCAAGGATATTTTTGGCCTACCTTGAGAAGGGACGCTAGACAGTTCGTCCAGAAATGTGGTAATTACCAAAGCAACACCAATATCCAAAGGGCACCCTCAGAATTGGTAACCTCGGCTAACTATCCCTGGCCCTTCACAGTATGGGGCGTAGACCTCATTGGGCCACTCCCGACAGCGCCTGGAGGCGTGAAGTTCTGCGTAGTCGCAGTAGACTATTTCTTTAAGTGGATCAAGGCAGAACCCTTGGCGACGATCTCGGTAAAAGATGTGCAGAAGTTCATATGGAAAAACATCGTATGCAGGTTTGGCATACCGAGGGTACTAATAGCCGACAACGGGTCCCAGTTTATAGACAAGGGGTTCCAAGAATTTATCAAAGACCTCGGAATACAAATGCATTTTGCTCTAGTAGCTCACCCCCAAAGCAATGGCCAAGTAGAAGTATCCAATAGGACCATAAAAGATGGTCTGAAAAATACGTTGGGGGAAGCAAAAGGGAAATGGCCAGGAGAGCTCCCAAGCGTGTTATGGAGCTACTGAACAACACCCCGAAGAGCTACAGGGGAAACACCTTTTTCGCTTGTTTTCGGTGCAGAGGCCATCATCCCAATTGAGATAGTGCAACCATTGGTGCGGGTGCAGGTCTTTGACGAAAGAGGCAATGACCTCAGCTTAAGAACCAAGCTCGACCTCGTTGGCGAACACAGAGAAATAGCTGAGCTAAGAAGAAAAGCTTTTCAGCAAAGAGTGGCCGTGGCTATAAACCTACGCGCCAGGCCAAAGGGAATAAAGAAAGGAGACCTAGTTCTCCGAATGGCTGAATTTGGACCCCGAAGACCATCCCATGGGGTACTTCGCGCAAATTGGGAAGGACCTTATCTGGTGCTTGCCGAAGTGTGAAAAGGTGTTTACAAGCTCGGCGATCCCAAAGGCGTAGAGCTAAAGAATACATGGCACTCGGATGCCTTAAAAGAATTTTATGCTTAGGATTTTGGTAAGAAAATTGTACAAGTTGAAAATTTTTCTAAGTACAACAGGATTCTTCTCACCAGAGCAGTTGTCACCGAGCACGGCTTAGGAAAATTCATTCACGGAGGCTACAACCTTCTCTGAAGTTAGAAATTTACTCAGAGGAAATTTCACGAGGTATAAGTACAATTTTCTGAAATCCCTCGAGAAAACATGTTTGGGACAATGGAAAATAAAAACTCTTGCAAAAGACTTAGCCAAAAAGTTGGTCTTTATAAGCAAAGATAGAATCCGATTACAAAGAAGGAAGCTCGCCAAAAGAAGAAATACAAGAAAGAAGAAAAAGAAGGCAAAGGGCCCTAAAACTAAGGACCCTCGGCATCTTGAGATCCGCCAACTCCTGCGTCCTTGTCAGCCCCCTGCGGCGCCGGAGGAGGGAAGGGTAGGTTGAGATGCTCAATTTTGGACCAAGTCTACCGAGGCCCCTCGGGAATGTTCAGCGCCGCCATAAAGGAGAGGTCCAAATCTGGGAACCTCTGCAGAACTTAATGCCGACCGAGGCAAAAGCCGTCTTGAGAGCTGACCTTAGTCGCTTGCTCGGCCTTCTCCTTAGTGACCGCTAGGTCGTCAAGCTCATTCTCCAGGATGGCAATCTTCTTATTCAATGCCTTCGTCTTCTTCTTCTTTAAGTCCTTCTTTAAGAACTCGACCTCGGCCTGGAGCGCGGCCTTCTCAGCGAGCACCTTTGCCAGAAGAGCCTCAGACTCTGATTTCTCCTTTTGGTATGCCTCGCTTGCCGAAGTCAGCTCGGCCACCTTGGAACCGAGGTTAGAAATCTTCTGGGATGAGTCCTTCAAAATTTCCTCTTTCTCATTCGTTAACTCCTCCTGAATAGTAGCAACCTCCTTCTCTGCAATCCGGGTTAGCTCTGCGTTCTTGGCAACCAGGTCAGTGCACATGACCTGGGATTTCTCTATGCAGTCCATAGCCCAGGCTCGGAAAGCTACTTGCTTCACTACCCAAACCCTAAGGAAACCAGCATACCCCAACAGCTGCAAAGGAGTAAAAACAAAGTCAGACAGGCAAAAAACGGACCAAATACTTAGGAAAAATTAGGAAGGAAAGGCAAAGGCCTGGGGCATACCTGGGCAGCGGGTTCGGAGACTTTAGCAGCAAGGGACTCATCGTCCGGGCATGCCTCGGAAATGGACTTGAAGAAGGCCTCGGTAAGGATCCCCTTCGAAATCTGGTTGGCCATTTGAGGGCAGGCACCGGAGTACATGTCCATGTCCTCCGTAAAGGACCAGAAAGGCTCCCTCGGGATTTTCCTTTTCGGAATATGGGAATCCTGAAGGGCCCGTTTCCGAGCGTGCTCGGCTACCCATGCCGGGGGTAGTATCTCCTCTACACGGAAAAAACAAGAAAACTGATCAGCACAAGTAATCCTCAAAAGTTCAAGAAAAAAGGGGGGCACCTGAAAAAACCAACCTGGAGGCACCTCGGCAACATCATCGTCGGAGACTTGAGCCACCTCAACGGAAATCTCCTTGCCTTTTCCTTTATGGAGCTCCTCGAGCTCCGCGGCAAAAGGAAATGCCGCCAAGGCATACAGGAGAGCCGCCGAGGAAGCAGGACTCCGGGAAGGAACCTCGGCCTGCTGGGTGGTAGGAACTTCAGGCTCCTCGCGCACCCCCTCGGGAATTTCCGGAAGAGGGGGAGGCACGTCCTTCTTCACCCGTTTGGCCGAGGAGGGCCCGCCAGCTGTCATTTTGTGCCTTCTAGAGGCTGCCTTCTTTGTTTGCTCCCCCTTCTCGACTTGACCAATGAAGAAGGACTTGTAATAAGCAACAGAATCCTCGGCCATCTCTAAAACAAAAGAAAAACATCAGTGTGAGTCTAAGGCATGCCTTTAACAAAAAGAACTTTGGAGAAACTTAAGCTCATAAAAGGTCTCGTAAGTGACCTCCTCCCGAAGGAGTTTTACGAGCCAGGAATCCTTCCCTTCAATGGCAGGAGCTGGCATCTAGAGGTCCATCTCGTGCTCCTTCACCACCCCTAGCTCCCGAAGGACCTCTTCGGTCATTAGCCTCCACATGATGGGGAAGGGGTAGAGGGAGGGCGAAGGGGCCTCGAAATCCCAGTCAGAAACAGCCCGGATCCGTCTGTTGAAGTCCGCAAATCTAGCCGCCAACTCAGGAGTCAGCAGCCTCTTCGGGTCTATGACATCAGTCTCCAACTTTCCCTGCGCCCACTTGGTCGGAACATACGACCAGGCCTCCTCCATCTTCAGAAAGAAAAATCTTCTTTGCCACCCTCGCCACCTGTCCTTGGTAGTGAAGGTGAACATAAACTTTTTGCTCCCTGATCCCCAAGGTAGCATAAAGTAAAAGCCACCCTTCGAGACCGGATAGAGCTTGTAGTACTGCATAAAAAGGACGAAGTAGGGTTCTATTTCGAAAACGCCACACATACAGAGGAAGGCATTGAAGTAGCAGTACGAGTTCGGGGGAAGTTGATTTACGGCAATGCCATAAAATTGGCAGAAGTCACAGATCACCTTCGAAGGAGGATATCGAAGTCTGGCCTTCAGTTGGGCACGGAAAACGGTAATCTCATCCTCGGCATTCATAAAGCAAAAAGTTTGGGGGCCAGGAAGTCTGGTGGTGGCATAAGGAGGAAGAAAAAATTTGTTGGTCCACTTTTCCAACTTTTCTGGAGTAGAACAGTAGGGGTGCTGGGTAAGGGGTTGCCAGCTCTCGGGCACGGAGGAAGCAGGAGAAAGAGGAGCTGGCGAAGACATTCCCAAAGAAAAAATGGACTTCAGGGAAGAAAAAATGAGTTCGGAAAAGCTTTCAAAAAAGAAAAAAAGAGAAGCACAGAGAGAAAATCAAAACCCACCGAACGTTTTGCCGAAATCAGGGTTTGAGGTCGCCGTTGCGAAAAAGTGGCCGGAAAAACACTCCGTCAAAAGCACTGCCGCAACAAACAAGAGAAAACACAAAAAGCGGCCGAGAGCAGAAGAAAAGAAAAAGCAGAAGCAAAAGGAGATTATGACGGAGTACGGTATATATAGGACGAGGGGGGTTAGGCGATCCGACACCATAAGTGCTCCGCGAAGGCGAACAGTCGCCATAATTGCCCCCTATGCCTCAAAAGATGTGCCTGCCATAACCGACGCAATCCCTGTCAGTGACAGTGTGCCACATGTTAGCTGGTGCGCCAAACGAGGGGCACGCCTTCTGACACCCCTGAAAACTGGGCGCACCGCTCCAGACTAACACGCCTGTTTATGAGACACGACGTTGCACAGACCTGCAAAAGAAAAGAAGTGGGTTACCTCGAAGACGCCAAAAGACAAGCTATGGCCAAAGGGCCCATGTCTTCGGGCAAGAGGTTCATCTTCAGCACAGTTATTATCCCAAAGAACACCCTCGGAGAGCCTACAAACCAAAGTCTTCACATCAGCTTTCCGAAGGGGGGCATGTGATAGCCGAAGGGCTATCGCCATTTTCAGACCGCACTTCCTGCCAATAGTATGGTCGGGAAACTTGGCATTACCCGAGAAAGGTGATATTACGCGCCTCGGAAGCGAAGTCGAAAGTCCCAAACTCGAGACATCAAGAAACCTGAGGATACTGCTAGCCCCCTCTAGGTACCAAATAGATCGCCTTCGGAGATGAAGAACAAGCTATTTCAAGCAGGAGAGAATTTCCCCGAAGGCGGAACCCCTGAACCTGGGAATTCCCGAACTACGGGGCTGATTCCCGAAGAAGGGCATCCGTATTAAAGAGTGACCTCGCCTAGAGGACCTCAAGAGCACGATATGGGCATTTAAGGAACTTTGACATATCGCCTACACGCGCTACACGCCACCTCTCAGAGCGGTCTGACGCGCCTACGCCACCCAAGTCTTCTCACGACCTGTCTCGGTTCCAAACCCAAGGAACCTATAAACGGCTACTTGTCCCCTACGCCCAGAAGATCAGATTCCATCCGACCAAACACGTGTCGTGATCTGAACGGGCCGGGCTCTCCTACAAATACCAGGGAACAGCCCCTAGCAAAAGAGGACCCCTGATTCGACCCCTCTCCCTGAGAAAATACGAACAGGCAAGGCCATTCAACCTTTTAATGCTCCTCCCCTATCTTCCTTTAGGACACTAACTTGGGCGTCGGAGGCTCCTCTCCGGAAAAACATCCTGGGGACCTCCTAACCCTCTTCTCTTTAGCATTTCAGGAACACTCCCCTGGGAAACCTTTGCACTGGACGTTCTCCCTCTCAGGAAGTCCCTCCCGAAGTCACAATGTCACTCGACGAAGATGCTGTTGGGCATCAGTTTTGCCCAGCACGATGATGATGATGATGGTGTTGATGATTCCACCAATTGTTTTGAGCTACCCCGACAATTGGACAATGATGACAATGCTGATGAGTGAGCCATTTAGGAGGAAGATGGGGTCCTAACTATTGTACTGTCAACTGAGAGAACTGAGCCAAAATCTATTATGACAGAGTGAAGTCCTGCAACTACTGATGGTAAAGCCGATAAGAGAGTTGCCAGGACTACTGGTACTAAGATGGGTAGTATCGACAATATTGTTGTTGCTATTATCGAGGATGCTAGAAAGATAGGAGCTAATCCAATGATAGAGGAGCCGAGCACTAGGGTTGGGATTACTGACAATCCCGTTGCACCTACATCGATAGTAATGACTTCGAGCACCACTTCTGACATTCCACCTCTTGACAATGTTGGATCTTCTGCGATCTAGGACATTTATGTATACTTTCTGCTTATGTATATTATTGCTACTCCACATATTTTCTTATTTCTATTTATATTCTCATTCAATATGTTTTTTTTTATATTGAAGCATTGGTTACATCGATTTAGTTTTGTACTTTTTTGTATTAGTTTTACTATATTTGGTTATATTTTTTTCATATATTTTATGGTTGATCATCTTTTATATTTTCTTTGAAAGCCTTAAAATTTTGGAATTAAAGCTTAATTCAACACTATTTCCAAAACTACTTTTTGGAATGCCAACTTGTGAGACAAGTAATTCATTTTTCTTTTCAAGGGCAGTATTTGTTACCCACTCCGGGGTAGTCCAGTTATGGTGCCAAAACTGTGCATTTAGACTCCCAGGATTGGTAATGTTCTGTAGACCATCAGAACACTACCCTTAGTGTGCATACCCAAGTGGCCCTCTTGGGCACTATGTAAATACATGCATATTGGTCCAACCATCACACACATATTCACATTTCATGCACACCATGGCAGCAAAGAAGGAAAACACTAGCACAAATCTTAGTTTTGGCTTCCACACATTAGGCAATCTTGTTAAGTTCTAGTGACCAGCTACTGCACCTGTAACTTCCACTAATAAACTGTATCATTCTAGCCACATACCCCCTATTTTATTTGCTCCATTATCAAGTAGAGACTTAGAGAAAACCAAGGAATTTTGTTTTACATCAATAGCCCACCTATGGACCAAGTTATGGATTTTTTAAGTTGGTTACAAAATTCTGACCAAATGAACAGTAACTCAGCCAACTTTGCAACATCATATCTTTGGCTACAGGGCTCTAAATCCAGAAATTCCAAATCCCAGTTAACCCTCTAGATGTCCTATAGGTGTGGTCAAAATTTCATACCAAGGTTCATTCTACACAGGGAGATATTAAACTTTAGGTCCAGAGTCAAAATTCTGGCAACTTTTGGACCATTTTGCCCATACAATTTTTCCAAACCATGCAAACACTTCATTCACAAGGGGAAAGCCCTCCAAGGCTATCCCATATATGTCCATTACACATAGGAATTACATTCCCTTTATTTTAACAACTTTATGTGGTCAAAACAGAATTTACAAGTAAGCAGCCCATCATTCACACTTAGGCAGCTTTGCACCACATCACTTACATAGCCAAAACATTACTCAAATGTTCACATACTTGTCTCGTTTTACATACACTACATGTACATGCATACATGCACTACAATATGGTCTTAACTCAGCTAAATACGCACCCTAGGTTACAGGAGGTCCTGAGACACAATGGACTCCAAAAATAGGATGCTGGACAGCTGCTGCACAACACAGTAAGTACCACCATTAAAAATACCAAATGTGCTCCTAAAATCACCAAAATTTCCAGATCACAACTAGACATATGGAAGTTCATGTACCTAAAATTTCAGATTAAAACTCAAACCACAAAGGTTAGTTTGAAGGTGATCTTTCAGCTGGACCTGAAATGACAGAATTGAGGGGAGTAAGTTTCATTGAGAAACTTAGTAAGGGTAACACTTGGTTTCTTAAGGTAATGTGATCCTCATTAAAATCTGCATCCAAAAAAACTAAAACACAAAAACCACAATGCATATATACAAGATATAGCAACCAAATGCAGCAGCCAAACACAAACAACAAACACATGAAATGTGGTAGCAACATATACCATAGGTTAGTCCATAAAACACATAATAAACATAACCAAATCACTATGGAAGCCCTCCTCAAGCTAATGCTTGGTCTTAGGAGGATTTTAACACTAGTTAGTACTAACTTTGGGCTCTAGAAACCCTCATTTTACTGCCATCTTATGTGCACTTGCCAATCCTCCATTAACTAATACTTGGTTCTTAGAGCTTGCCAGGATTCTTAACAGGCAGTTAGTACTAACTTTTGGGTTCCTAGAAACCGAGCATTTCGCTGCCATGCACTGTGCACTTCACACTAGGTCACAAAACCTTCAATAAGTGCACTCCCCTCACTAAGCTTGGTTCATCAAGCTCATGGCTCTCTTCCAAGCTTAGCCCTAGCTCCATGGTTGCTTGAAAATTACAGAAAACAATCCATGAGAGCAAGAGAACCCTTACCTTGATGGGTATGCTGAAATTGAAGCTTGATCCTAGGTGCACTCAAGCAATAGCACCAAATAGCTTCCAATTGTGCTTCCTTGACTTCAATTGCAAGTAGTTTTAAGTTTGAAGGTATGGTGGCTATGGAGGAAGTATGGCTGTGTTCTTGGGCTGGGGGAGGACGAAAATGAGAGTGGGATAAGTGATTTGGCCACTTAAATGGCCTTAAATGAGCTTAAGGGCACCAAAACACACTTAACAAGTTTAACCTTGCTTTATGTCATTTTCCTTCTCACTAATTATGGTTTCTTTGTCTTAAACTCATTGGTACACATGTGCCCAACATTTTTGACTAATTATCAAGTCATGGCTGCCTCCCCCATGGTGGGATAACCCCAAAATTCCACCCTTAGACTTAAGTCAAAAGCTTGAACACCTTAAGGTTTACATTAGGACATTTAGGTCCTTATTGCCTTTAGTGTTTCCTTTGTCCAAACTTGTCTTCCATGAGCAATTTGGTCCTCCAATAGCACTTTCATACCATTCATATCCTTCCCATAACTCTCCAAGTCTCTTTCTTGAGAGTTTTGCAATTGAGTACCCGAATTTCCAAAACCTTACAAAAAAGTCCATAGGTTGCTTGACAAACAAGCAATCCTTAAGGCTTTTCTTGGGGGCCAAGTTACCAACTTGGAGCACTCTTAAGGAGGTGTTGTTCATATCTTTTACCCCTCACACTTCAATCACTATGGTGAGAATTACACAATATAATGGTTTTTAGCCATTATGACACACTTGTAATTCTCCCATTTTATGAGGTGGTAACAATCCTCCCCCCCTTAAAAATTTTGGTCCTCCAAAATACCCTTTAGCTTCGGGTATTCTTCAGGATACCTCTTCATAAGGTCTTTTTCAGTCTCCCAGGTTGCTTCTCTTTCATATTGGTGTGACCACTGAACTTTAACCATGGGAATATGTTTGTTTCTTAACCTTCTGGTATCCTTGGCTAAGATAGCTATAGGTTTCTCTTCATATATCAAGTGAGGTTCCAACTGTATGTCTTCCACTACAATAGCATGCTTTGTGTCCAATAGACACTTCTTAAGCATACTGATGTGAAAAACATTATGAATACTTGACATGCTTGGCGGTAGAGCTAACCTATATGCTACCTTGCCAACTCTATCCAAGATCTCATAAGGACTGATGTATCTTGAAGCCAACTTGGTTCTTTTGCCAAATCTGATAGTGCCTTTGGTTGGTGCAACTTTTAGCCAAACACTGTCACCAACCTCCAATTCCAAGTCTCTCATTCTTTTGTTGACATAGGCTGTGGTCCTTTCATTGGCTGCCTTTAATCTCTCTTGAATCTTCTTGATTTTGGCAGTAGTCTCTTCAATAATTTTGGGACCCAACTCTAGCCTGTCTGAGGCTTCCACCCAACAGTGGGGTGTCATGCACCTTCTTCCATATAATGCTTCATAAGGTGCCATGCGAATGGTGCTTTGGTAACTATTGCTATATGAGAATTCCACCAATGGAAAGTGTTGGTCCCATTCACCTTTGAAATCCAACACACAGCTCCTGAGCATGTCTTCCAGTATTTTTATCATCACCCTTTCAGATTGCCCATCTATCTGAGGATGATCAGCAATACTCAGGTGGATTTTGGTTCCTAGTGCTTTATGAAAAGCACTCCAAAACCGAGCTGTAAATCTTGGATCTCTATCGGATACAATGGAGTTTGGCACTCCATGTAGTCTCACTATCTCCTGGACATAGATCTGAGCTAACCTTTACAAGGAGTCTGTGAGTTTCATAGGTAAGAAGTTGGCACATTTGGTTAGCCTATCCACAATGATCCATATAGTATCATGCCTTAATTTGGTCATAGGCAACCCAGTCAAAAAGCCCATGGTTATGTTGCCCCACTTCCTCACTGGTATAGGTAGAGTCTGTAGGGTACCAGCTGGCTTCTGGTGCTCTACCTTTACCCTCTGGCATGTGGCACATTTGGAGACATAAGTAACTATGTCTCTCCTCATGTTTGGCCACCAAAAGTGAGTCTTCAAGTCTTTATACATTTTCTCACTTCCTGGATGGAAGTTCAACTTGCTTGTGTGAGCTTCTTCAAGTATTTCATCCTTGAGCTTTGCTCCTTTAGGCACATATATTCGGTCCTTGAAGTACAGTAATCCTTGCTTGTAGGCAAACGATTGATACAAGGAACCTTTTTCCTCTCCTGAGATCTTTTTCAGATCAGGATCTGTCTCCTGTGCCTTTCTGGCTTCTTCAATCCATCCAGACTGAATTGTCAATGTGTAAATTTGGGCTTCCTCCCACTTATGCCATTTATGCCATAGGCATAGCAGACTATTTTGCTCATCATGATCAGCTATGGATCCTCCCTTCAAAAGTCCTGTGTACTTCCTGCTCAAGGCATCTGCTACTAGATTGCCTTTGCCCTCTGTGTACTGTATACTGCAGTCATAGTCCTTGATGTACTCTAACCATCTCCTTTGCCTCATGTTCAACTCTTTCTGAGTGAACAAGTACTTTAGGCTCTTATGGTCAGTGTAGATCACAAAGGAACTACCCATCAAGTAATGCCTCAATTGCTTTAGAGCAAAAATCACTGCTGCCAATTCTAGGTCATGGGTAGGATAATTTTGCTCATGGGGTCTTAACTGCCATGACCCATAAGCAATAACATTTCTGTCTTGCATAAGCACACAACCTAACCCAGATCTAGATGCATCTGTATATATGATGTAGGGCTTACTTGGATCAGGAAGAATCAATACTAGAGCTTCAGTCAACCTCTGCTTGAGCTCCTAGAAACTATTTTCACACTTCTCCGTCCACTCAAATCTTTGGCCCTTCTTGGTCAGATGAGTAAGAACTGAGGCAATCATTGAAAAGCCTGATACAAATCTCCTGTAGTATCCAGCTAATCCTAGGAAACTTTTGATTTCCTTCACAGTCTTTGGTCTTCCCCACTCTTGCACTGCCTTGACCTTTTCAGGGTCTGCCTTAAGGCCTTGTGCATCTATGATGTGTCCTAAGAAAGACACCTCCTTTATCCAGAATTCACACTTGGATAACTTAGCATAAAGCTGATGCTGCAACAGAGTCTTTAAGACAATCTTCAGATGATGTTCATGTTCATTTTCATCCTTGGAATACACTAGGATGTCATCAATGAACACAACCACAAATTTGTCCAGATGTGGTATGAACACCCTGTTCATCAAGTCCATGAAAGTAGCTGGGGCATTAGTCAAACCAAATGGCATGACTGTGTACTCATAATGCCCATATCTGGTCCTGAATGCAATCTTAGGAATATCTTCTTCCTTTACTCTCAATTGGAAGTATCCAGATCTTAAATCTATATTGGAGAAGATCTTAGCTCCCTTGAGTTGATCAAATAGATCCTCAATCCTAGGGAGTGGATACTTGTTCTTGATAGTCACTGCATTAAGCTTCCTGTAGTCAATGCATAGTCTCAAAGATCCATCCTTTTTTTTCACAAAGAGAACAGGAGCTCCCCATTGTGAAACACCTGGTCTTATGAACCCTTTTTCAAGAAGTTCATCAAGTTGTTTCTTGAGCTCATTCATCTTTGTGATTGGCATTCTATAAGGAGGTATGGATATTGGACTAGCTTCTGGTTGCAGCTTGATTTCAAATTCAATCTCCCTTTGTGGAGGAATACCTGGCAGGTCTTTAGGAAAGACTTGTGGAAAGTCTCTCACTATAGGTATTCTGTCCACTTCCTTATCACAGTGCAATTCATTCAATGCATAACAGTAATCATGCTCAGAAATCACAGGTATCTCATCTAATACCTCTAGCTCCATGCCATGCATTTCATACACTAATTCCTTAGAATTCACTAATGCATGCACTTCACCATCAGGCAATGTGATTTCCCTCTTAGCACAATCAATTCTTATGTTATGCATAGCAAGCCAATTCATACCCAGCACTAAATCATACTTAGGAATGTCCAACACTAGTAGATTAGTCATAACCTTAGTCTTTCCTACTACTATCTCAAAATCTTTAGCTAGGTCATTATTGAAAAGACATTGACTACCTGCTGTTCTCACTAAGGATATCCTAGGCATGATTTCAGTAGGCAATTTCATGGCTTCAACAAATTTTTTGGCCACTATAGACACAGATGCACCAATATCAAACAGAACATTAACAGGCATACCATTAAGGTAAATGTTACCTCTTGTGCTCCTCCTTGCTCTAATGTTTCTCCCTCTCCACTTGGAAGACTCTGCCAGCACTCTGCACTGGAGGCCAAGGCACTGGAGGAACTGGCCTCTGCTGTCCCTCCCTTGGTGCTCCTCCTCTAGGTCCTGCCCCAATAGGTCTTACTGGACCTTGGTCTTCTAGCCTCCTTTGAGCTTGTGGGTAGTCTTTGATCCAATGATCCATGGATCCACATCTTAGACACGCTTGGGTATCAAAGTAGCAAGGTTTCTTTCCATGAAACCTCCTACACTTAGGGCACCTTAGGCCAGGGAACTTCCCCTTAACCTTGCCCTCACCACCAAAATGGGAACTCTTCACCAAAATGGGAACTCTTAGTGCAATTCCCTTGCCATGTGGTGGCTTTTTTTGCTTGCCTCCTGCCTGACTACTTTCCCCTAGTCCACTGGGAAAGTACTTAGTCTCATACTCCTCTTGCTCTACTAATAGAGCTTTCTGCACTGCTTCATAGTATGTAGCTGCTCCAAAAGGTCTAACAACCTTTCTAATGTCTGACTTTACGCCTCTCACAAATCTTTTGGCCTTCAATTCCTCTAGTCCATGGTACTGACTACCTCACCAGCTGATTGAATTGGTCCTCTAGGACACTAAGGTTGTCCTGACCAATCTTTTGACCTTCAACTTCCCCTCCATGATCCTACCTTCAGCATCCACATCACCACACGCTTTGATCTTTCAAGCTTCCAGCATAAGTCTTCCTGGTCTTTTGATTACTTAAGTGCACCTTAGACTGCCAGGAAACTACTTCAACTGTTGCTTGACTCAACCTGATAAGCATGATTAGACTGAAGCTCTAACCAAACCTAAGGCACTTCAGTGTTTGGCACCCCCTGTTGCCCATGATTCCCTTTATTCTGTTCATTTCTTTGTTGCCCAGAATCAGTAGGAGGCCTTCGGGGTGGTTCCCCTCTCCTTTTGGCAACCATGTTTACTTCCTACATTGATGATCCATCATAGAGCACATATAAAGATCATAGGTATTTCAATGGTACTTGACACTAGCAGCTGACCAAACTGAGTTCATATATGTAGATGCATGCAATGCAACTATATGCTATGTACATCTATAAACCATGCTCTGATACCAACTTCTGTTACCCACTCTGGGGTAGTCTAGTTATGGAGCCAAAACTGTGCATTTAAACTCCCAGGATTGGTAATGTTCTGTAGGCCATCAGAACACTACCCTTAGTGTGCATACCCAAGTGGCCCTCTTAGGCACTATGTAAACACATGCATATTGGTCCAACTATCACACACATATTCACATTTCATGCACACCATGGCAGCTAAGAAGGAAAACACTAGCACAAGTCTTAGTTTTGGCTTCCACACATTAGGCAATCTTGTTAAGTTCTAGTGGCCAGCTACTGCACCTGTAACTTCCAGTAATAAACTGTATCATTCTAGCCTCATACCCCCATGTTTTGTTTGCTCCATTACCAATTAGAGACTTATAGAAAACCAAATAATTTTTTTTTACATCAATAGCCCACCTATGGACCAAGTTATGGATTTTTGAAGTTGGTTACAAAATTCTGACCAAATGAATAGTAACTCAGCCAACTTTGCAACATCATATCTTTGGGTAAAGGGCTCTAAATTCAGAAATTCCAAAGCCCAATTAACCCTCTAGATGTCATCTAGGTGTGGTCAAAATTTCGTATCAAGATCCATTCTACACAGGGAGATATTAAACTTTAGGTCCATAGTCAAAATTCTGGCAACTTTTGGACCATTTTGCCCATACAACTTTTCCAAACCATGCAAACACTTCATTCACAAGGGGAAAGCCCTCCAAGGCTATCCCATATATGTCCATTACACATAGGAATTAAATTCCTTTCTTTTAACAACTTTATGTGGCCAAAACAGAATTTACAAGTAAGCAGCCCATCATTCACACTTAGGCAGCTTTGCACCACATCACTTACATAGCCAAAACATTACTCAAATGTTCACATACTTGTCTCATTTTACATACACCACATGTATATGCATACATTCACTAAAATATGGTCTTAACTCATCTAAATACGTACCCTAGGTTACAGGAGGTCCTGAGACACAATGGACTCCAAAAACAGGATGCTGGACAGCTGCTGCACAACACAGTAAGTACCACCATTAAAAATACCAAATGTGATTCTAAAATCACCAAACTTTCCAGATCACAAATACACATATGGACGTTCGTGTACCTGAAATTTCAGATCAAAACTCAAACCACAAAGGTTAGTTTGAAGGTGATCTTTCAGCTGGACCTGAAATGACAGAATTGAGGGGAGTAAGTTTCATTGAGAAACTTAGTAAGGGTAACACTTGGTTTCTTAAGGTAATGTGATCCTCATTAAAACCTGCATCCAAAGACACTAAAACACAAAAACCACAATGCATATATACAAGATATAGCAACCAAATGCAGCAGCCAAACACAAACAACAAACACATGAAATGCAGCAGTAACAATATACCATAGGTTAGTCCATAAAACACATAATACACATAATCAAATCACTATGGCAGCCCTCCTCAAGCTAATTCTTGGTCTTAGGAGGATTTTAAAAGTAGTTAGTACTAACTTTGGGCTCTAGAAGCCCTCATTTCACTGCCATCTTTGTGCACTTGACAATAGGCCACAAAACCTTTAATAACTGCACTCCCCTCAATAAGCTTGGTTCATCAAGCTCATAGCTCTCTTCCAACCTTAGCCATAGCTCCATGGATGTTTGAAAATACAGAAAACAACCCATGAGAGCAAGAGAACCCTTACTTCACTGCCCTCTTTGTGCACTTCACACTAGGTCACAAAGCCTTCAATAAGTGCACTCCCCTCACTAAGCTTGGTTCATCAAGCACATGGCTCTCTTCCAAGCTTAGCCCTAGCTCCATGGAAGTTTGAAAATTACAGAAAACAGTCCATGAGAGCAAGAGAACCCTTACCAAACTGGGTAGGCTGAAAATCAAGCTTGATCCTTGAAGTATGCAAGAAATAGCACTAGTTTGCTTCCAATTGCTTCCTTTTGCCTTCAATTTCAATCAATTGCAAGTTTGAAGGTGTGGTGGCTATGGAGGAAGTATGGCTGTGTTCTTGGGCTGGGGGAGGATGAAAATGAGAGAGGGATAAGTGATTTGGCCACTTAAATGGCCTTAAATGAGCTTAAGGGCAGCAAAACACACTTAACAAGCTTAACCTTGCTTTATGTCATTTTCCTTCTCACTAATTATGGTTTCTTTGTCTTAAACTCATTGGTACACATGTGCCCTACATTTTTGACAAATTATCAAGTCTTGGCTGCCTCCCCCATGGTGGGATAACCCCAAAATTGCACCCTTAGACTTAAGTCAAAAGCTTGAACACCTTAAGGTTTACACTAGGACATTTAGGTCCTTATTGCCTTTAGTGTTTCCTTTGTTCAAACTTGTCTTCCAAGAGTAATTTGGTCCTCCAATAGCACTTTCATACCATTTATATCCTTCCCATAACTCTCCAAGTCTCTTTCTTGAGAGTTTTGCAATTGAGTACCCGAATTTCCAAAACCTTACAAAAAAGTCCATAGGTTGCTTGACAAACAAGCAATCCTTAAGGCTTTTCTTGGGGACCAAGTTACCAACTTGGAACACTTTTAAGGAGGTGTTGATCATGCCTTTTACCCCCCACACTTTAAACACTATGGTGAGAATTACACAATATAATGGTTTTTAGCCATTATGACACACTTGTAATTCTCCCATTTTTTAAGGTGGTAACAGTATTAGTTTCTATCACTCGTTCTTTTGCCCTTTATTTTTCAGGCTAGTACATTTAGGGCAATGTACAATTTAAGTGTGGGGGGAGTGGATTTCATTTTAGCCATTATTTATTATGATTATTTATTTTCTGAATTTAACTTTTTTGTGATTTTTTTGGAAATTTTTAAATTTTTGGACCTTAATTGTTTTTGAATCATTTTATTGAGCATGTGCCTATTAGAGAGTGATTGTTAATTTAATATCCTGATTTCTTAACTTGAAGCCCAAGTAAGTAATTCATAATCTTTCACTTCATATACTTAATCTATTTTTAAAATATTTTTGTGATTCATTAGCAAGCTAGTGAAAGATTGTCTCGAGAAATTATTTTTGCATCAAGTTTTTGTGTTTGGTACACTGTTCAAAGCATGCTAACTTTTGAGTTTTTGTATTGGACTGTTGAAAAGTTAAGTTGATGGATTTATGGTGGATAATTGATAAAGTAATGTAGAATAAACATACTACTTCGTTGTTCCTAGAGTCTGAGTAGGTTGGGGTCTTCTCCTAAAGCAAGTATCAATCACAGCTCAGAAAGATGCTAAGAGAATAAGTATGATCAAAAGATCATCTTGGATTGTGTTAAAAATTAGCTTGGGTATAGACAGAGCTCCTATAATGTACACTTGCTGTAAAAGTTTTTCACACATGATAAGAATTTGTTAAAAAGAAAAGAGAAAGAAAAGATATTAAATAGTCAATAAATCAGTAATCCATGGTTTGTGGTTTGAATGATTGTTCATTGTTAGCTCTAGCTTAGTGTGGTTTGTGCTTTTTACTTTGCAAGAAAATTTGATGTTATCCATTCAGTTTCAAGAGATATGAGTTATTACCTTGAGGCTGAATTGTTCCCATTAAATTATTTTGTTTGGGAAGTGTTGGATAGAAGGTGTTGCATGCTTGGTAGTCTTGTTAATTTCTCAAGATAATTAGAGCCTCAATTCTTTCTACATCTCTTTGCTCAAGGAAATGATTCTACACTCTATGTTATAGTTGTTTTTTAAGGTTTTAAGACATTTTCAGATTCTTTCTTTGCTTTTGCTTGATGGCAAGAAAAATTTTTAGTGTGGGGAAAAAAATATGATATGCTCATATTTAGTTATATTTTCTAGGTTTCTCCTTTGTATTTGCTTGTCTTTTGATGTGTTTTTGCTAGAACATGATGCTTAATTGGTTCATATTTTATTTTTGGGTCATATTCCAACTTCTTGTGAGTTAGGAATGATTTTGGTGAAGTTTTGGAGCTGAGTTGTAAGTTTTGGCAAAGTTTTGGAGCTTACAAGCCCTTGTACACGCCTATGCCCAATTGCATGCCTATATTCTAAACTCTGCCATTAAAGTTCACAATTTTTACATTCTAGGTGCCAAACACACCATACAACATATTGATGTTACTACCCATGCCGATGTTACCCCAAACATGCCGATGTTACTGCCTATGTTTATTAGCTGTTAGGGTTTTCCAAGCTATTTTTAAAGGTTTTGAGGAGAATAAGCAAGGGGCACCCGGAGGCAGCAAAGAGCTGCCTAGGAAGGCCAAAAGGAAGAACACGTAGAGAAAAAAAAACACAGATTTTTTCATGGAGGAAGGCTACCAAAGGCAATTCTAATGTCAACACATTTCATGAGCAACGGGTCAAAGATTTCTTGAAGAAGGAGAAATTCAACCATGGATCATTCTTTTCTTAGTTTTCTTTTAATTCTTTAGTGTTTATTTTAATGCTATGTGAGCTAAACTTTTCATACTCATGCTTAGTGTAGATAAACTTTAAGCTGATTTTGTGATTGTGATTATTTTTGGTTTAATTTGATTATGTGTTTTTCTTGTGATTTATCTAATGTGCTTTGTGGTGTTGATTAATAGTAGCTATTGCATGGATTTATAGTAACTAGCCTATTAATTAAACATAGGATGATAAACATTCAACGAGTAGTATCTAGTATGTTTGTTATGGATCACCATTTGATAAACGGGATATTATCATAAAGGGTAGTAATAGGTATAATGTAATACCTCCGGACTAGGGTGAAACCTAGTAGCGGGTCATAAGACAATAATGCATTTTTAGGAAGTGCGGTAGGCCTAGATACCTTATCAATGATGTAAGAATAGGTTTAGTGTAACAGGAATAATAAGGAGCTAATCTACATTAGGTAGTACTCTACGGTCCAAGTTAATCACAATCTTGTTAAACTAGAGTAAAAGTAACATAATTCAAGTTCTAGGGGGATTTGATTCTAAGTATGAGGCTTTTTATTGTTGATTGTTTTAATTGTTTTTTTTCTACCTATCGATAGTTGGTGATTTATTTTACGACATTGGCTAAATTTAGTTAGTTTTAGTAGTTAGTTACATAAATCCTCTTAATTGCCGATTAGATAATAGGGAGATATTGAGCACGGTAGACAACCTTTGTTCTTTGGCAAAAATGATCCTGATACTTGTCACTACTCTGCTTTGATGATAGGTGTTCTTCCTTGTCAGTTCACATATTTATTTGAGTATGGAGAGATTTGACACATCCACACTATTATTAGTGTAGTGGAAAAGGTTTTTTGTAAACTACAAACATGCCGGTTTGTATAGTCAATGCACATTTGTAACTTTCCACTTCCCTCCTTTGTGGCGATCAAGTGTTACTTAGCTTGTCTAGATATTTGACTTTCACCCCCGCTTTCAAAAGTCATTGAATTTCTTTCTTCACAAAAGTTCTTTTATGGGGGGCGATGTTGCCTTTTTCTTTTTTGCTAAACTGGTCGAGCATTTGGATATACTTTTAAAGCATGTTGTATGATATTTGGACTAACCCTTGGCATATCCTTTAGGGAGTAAGCGAGGTCCTCATTCACAATTAAAAATGACCGTAACTCACTTTTTTTTTTCTCTCAACAGTTTTACTCCTATCTTGGTATATCATCTGGGAATTAGCTCCAACTCTTCAATCTCTATTTTTCTATGCTCTTTTACTTTTTTGGAGTATGAAGTTGGAGATTTAACTTGCTAGCTCAAAGTTTTCATGCTGAAATACCTTTTTCCTGGGATTTTGTGAATACTTTTCTCAATTCCGCTTGATTCATACATATGAGAGCATCCTTTTTTTCCATGGCGAATGTTATCATCAAGCAATTTACATTCAACCTTGTGTGAAATTTCACTTAGGAATATCTACCGAGGATGGCATTATGCAGGGATGGGGTATTTATTATTGTGAATTTTGCCATACCATAGGCACTAAGCTCAGTCTTACCATCTATCGAGCTTTCCCTTAATGTCAGAATGAGTTTAACCATTTAATTACCTTTATCTTCGCATGGCCAGCATCTTTAGTGGGTGGCATCATTGTTCTTAGTTTTTTAAGATGGCCGTTCATGTTTTTGAACACGTGGCTGAATAGGATGCCCATATTGGTCGCAATATCATATACCACGGGCTTTTTTATCTAGCTGCTAATTTGGGCCGTAATTAAGAAAGGTTCATTGTGTAAGAATTTGACCACTGACTCGTCTACCCTCTCTAGTTGTCTGTCAAAGTTATTAAGCTTGAGCTACATAATCTCTTTTACGCTTCATTTCCTTTCCATTGTCAAAAAATAAGTAGGAATGGTATAGGTTGCCTTACTCACAGCTAGCCCCACTTTAGCCTTCTCCTCATCATCGACCTTTGAGTTGTACTCCTGCCAGGTTTCATCAATGAAAGCTGGGCATAGTTGTGTGATAGCTACCAGCATTTGATCTTTAGGGATGACCTAGTCTCTATATCTGCTTTGTGAGGCGTTAAGTGTATAGCGACGATTCTCCTTTCTTTTATCGACCTGTCGCTGGGTTTGCATAAATGGCACCATTTGATAGTTGCTATCTTCCTTCATACCTCTAAGCAAGTTCTAGTCATTGTCTTGAGCAGTTAATCCTGCAAAGAATGAGGGTGAAGGGTTTTCTAAAAGTTGCTATCTTCCTTCATACCTCTAAGAAAGTTCTTGTCATTGTCCTGAGCGATTAATCTTGCAAAGAATAAAGGTGAAAGGTTTTTTGAAAGTTTTCTTGAAAGGGACCTTCGATGTTCAAGTTCGATGCTAGACCATTATTTTTTATTCCAACTATAATGCAACAAATGGCGTATGGACATGGATGTCTAGCATTGTAAGGCGGTGCTTGATCGGTTGCCTTACTATAGCTACCTTAAGATGTCGTTGAGCCAGCTTAATATACATAGCCTCCTCTTTGCCAAGCTAGGAGCTTTGGCCAAACCATGAGGAAGGATCAAGATCTGTTCTCCCATCGTTGTATCTATAGTGGGGACCTTACTTGAAGGAATTACCTCAGGAAGTAACTATGTTGAAGAGTGGGTGTTGACGAGGGGCGTGTTATGCCTCTCTGAAGTATCTAGGTTCCTCCAATCATCAAAGAGGATTCGAATGATATTCATCTCATCTCTTCATTTAGTATTCAAATTTTGACAAATTCTACATTTACTACACCATTTGGTGTCGAGATTATATATGAAATCCTTAAAATCTTTTAAGACTCTGGTAAGGAGGTCAAAATTATGAGAGTAAGCATCTCATTGTTGAACTTTATGCCCATTATGGATAATTGCTCCATGATCCCTTGCAAATCATTCAAATGATTTACCATGGATGCACCCTTCCCAGTATTTCACTTAGATCAATCTTGTCATAAAATAATTTGTTGATGCTAGTTTTTCAGGCGTATAGCTCTTCAAGCTTGTTCGACAATGTTTGCGCATTAGCCTTTGTAGAAATGTGGTTGTAAATATTATCCTTAACAAACTATCAAATGAAACCACATACTTGCTCAGGTTTAAATGCCTAATCCTCATTTATCTTCTCCTTTGATTTGGTTGTACAAAACACAGATATGTGCATCTTCATGACATGCAAGAAATCATTCATCTTGCTTGTTTATATGTGGTAATTTTAGCCATTTAAACAAATCATCTTGCTAACTTTTCCTTCCATGATTCTGATTAAGTGAAAAATAGTGAATTATAATCAAACTTACTTTCTAATGTAGGGGATCTACATTTCATTAGCAACCAAAAAGCAAACAATAAGTAGATACAAACATCGAACCTTACATTGATGCTAGTTGTTGGGTGTAGCAGGTGATAAATTTCAGGTGCAGGATGATCAGTGAAAATGACACCATAAAATTTGTCTGGGTCAGCCTTAATTTTGGGTTATGTTAATAGGACAAACTCCAAGATGTTCTAGACAAAAAAATGCTAGAGGTATGAGACAAACCTAAAATAGTGGCTCTCAAGTGTTTTTTATACACCCAAAATAAGTATCTCACTATTTTCTCATTCCCCAAAATATACTTCTCCCACACATAATTTTCTTCAAACCATATATATTTTGCATTGGCTCTTGAATCTGATTATGAACTGGTGAACTAATCCTTATATATAGGGAAACCTTCAACCCAATTTAACTTCCCACCTCAGTGCATTATATTTCTTTGTTGTTGCTTACCAAACATTAAAATCTTCCTACAGCACATGCTTTGTTATTTGACAAAAGGAAGGCACCAAAACTTGAAGAAAGAAAAAAAAGAAAGAAAAGAAGCACAAGGAGGAGGAGCATGCTATAGTATTTAATGTAAACTTACCAAATATTCACATTAAAAGTTAAAAAAAAAAAGAAAAAGATATAACTTACCCTAAACTTGATGAAACACCCATCTTTATTCACTTGAACAATGACAGCCTAAGTCAGCCAAGGCTCAGTGATCAAGTCCCACATTAAAGGGCTTACCTAATTAGGTCACGACCTTTGTCAGAGCTAAGCCTGCAAACTAATGATAAAAACATTAACAATTTAAAGGTGTAACATGGTAATATTAAAGTTTACATACAATAAGTGATGTTCTAACAGCCTAGATCAACACTACAAAAGTGGTGGTGTGGGGGGTCGAAGTCAGTTGCTTCACAGCGATGGTAATGGACAGGGTCTGGCACAGGTGTACCATTCCTACGACCCCAACAAGTGCATATTTTTTCACCCACACAGTTCCAGGTGTCCATCAACAAGTAAGATTTTTAACCCATGCCCTTGACCCATGGATATCCATAACCATTAATGTACCAAAGATAGTCAACATGTTGTCAATCAAAAATGAAAAAAAAAAACAAGGATTAAGCCTAATCTGTTTACTCTATACTGCTTAGAACTATAACATTTTGTACCCTTCAACTTTAGCCACTACCTTCCTCAGTATAAGAAAACTTGGTTGGAGATATTCATCCTATGACTCGAACAAGTTCCCTCCAAAATTCAAAATCAATGAGGATAGAACCTTGGAAATCACATCAATGGAATTGTAGGTACCTTAAGAAGAGAGTTAGGATACAGTTGGTCATTGTTTTGGTAAATACAAACATAATTTCATAGCTTGCAGGTATGTTGGGATAACCATTACGGATCACCCAAACTCTTCACTGATCTCGTCATGGTTATTTTTAACCACAAAATTACTCATCACTGATGGATATTCATGGTTCATGGGTTTTACCCACTAAACTACCATCCTTAACTAAAGGCTTGGAGTTACTAGAGTGAGAATATGCTCCCTGTTACTCAGCCGCCACTCTAGTTGGAAGAAGGTCCTACATTACCGTTGAAGGTGTTGTCAACTCTACACTAGTCTAGGTTACTGTAAAGTAACCTATTCAGCATCCCTAGGCCATAGCCTTAATCACTGTGATGATTTTTTAGCTCAATGATGCAAACCCCATTGCAAGAATAACCAAGAACCACGTCTAAGATGCTACATGCTTCACAATCCATCTCTAAACATTGGATAAAAATTACACTTTTAACCAACCTAGGTGTGACGGCCCTTTAAGTATTGGACCCAATGAAAGCCTGATCAAACTTGGTTGCAAGATAAGAAATCCCTTAGAAAATGTTTATTATGCATTTCAAGCAAGCAAGAATGGTTAGAATTGTTCCTACAACACAAATGGCGCCTAAGAGTCATTTGGGGCATTTTTGTAATTTTTCCCTAGGTGAAGGGTAAAACTATAATTATATAAGATTTAAGGTCTAAAAGGCATAAATGACCCATTAATTCAAGATGATAAGCTTTAAAGTTCATTGCCACCACAAAACCAAGGGGAAGGACTTAAGTTGAACTAAATGAATTTTTTAGGCCTTATGTGTTTTACATGTGTAGGTCGCTTAAGAACTTAGCTTGGGACTTAAATGGAATTGTCGAAATATTATTTATGACCTTCAGTTAAGGCATTAATGGGCTAAAGGGGCCCAAATGACAGTAATCAAGGCTTAAGGGCAAGTTTGGACAAGGAAAAAAAAGATAGATTGTCGATGAGGTTGGATAAGAGTTATGTGGGAGAGATAGAATGGGCACTATTCACCCATCTCTAGCCTTTCATTTTTGTCCCTCTCTATCTACGTTCATTAAACCATAAAATCAAGCTTCCAAAGCATGAATTTCTGGTGAAATCAAGAGCCCCCACACTAGTATATCAAAGCCTAATCTAGGTACAACTAATTAGAGGTGAAATTTGAAGTTTCTAAGGAGTTGTAGCTCAAGAACTCTAGGCAAGCTCAAACCCATGAATTTATCATGTTTCTAAGCTATTTATGAGCTTGTAAATGGCCTTGATTTAGCTTCGTTGTTGCCCATTTATAAAGAAACTTGCGTGGAACCAAGGAAACCCTAAGTGGGTCCTTTAAAGCTTTTGTGGATTTGCTTGCTTGATTCTTGCTTAATTGTGTTTAAAGTAAGCGAATTTTGTTTTTTCCTTATTTTGTTAGTGCATTTAAGTTGATTCTAGCTTTGAGATTAAGTTTTGAGTGAGTTTGAAGTGAATTTGCTCAAGAAAATGGCTATGGATTCAAGAGGGGACAAAATAGGCATGAAAGAGGGCTCTACAACTAAAGACACGTCCCTAGGGCCTGGACCAACGTCCTTATGGCTGCTAAGAAGAACATGGACCAAGACCCAAAGATGCAACATTGGCCACTCCGAAGCCTCAAAGCTTCAAGGGAGCTTAAAGACTCGTCCTCAAGAGCTAAGGACATGGCACCGAGTATCATAAAGGCCTTGGACCCTAGAGACACATCCCCAGGACCTAAGGACATGGAATTGGGTGTACTGAGGCTAAAAGAAGTTCCAAAAGGTGCCAAATATGCATTCTCAAGGCTTGAGGCCATGGCATTGGGTATGCCCAAGGTGGGGAGTTTGTTTTAGACCTCCTAAGTGTATCCTGTGTCCTCGAGCGTTTCTAGGGTCCTATAAGGCCAAGAGAAAGATCACCCCCGCTCCCATGGTAGGTTTAGTTCATTAATAGTGAGTACCAAGAAGTTTAAGTAGGGATCATAGTGAACTAGTTTTGGAGAACAAAAACTGTAACCTAGTTAACTAAGATTAGTACGTGTGCACTAAGGCATGGTTAGTGCGGGCAATTTTTGTCACAACCTCCTGTAGTTATGAAAAGTGATTTAGGATAGTATATTAATGACCCTAAGGTGGTATAGGAGCCATAGGAACTACAGAAAGTTAATGAAAACACCTAAGGGCCAATGAAGGTGCTATGAGGCTAATAGGGGCAAATAAGTGCATTTAGGCACAATGTAAGCTCTAGGACCCATGGGAGGCCTAAAATGGATAATGTGGGAGCTTGGCATGGCTTGGGAGGTTGCTTAACACCCAAGTAAGTGCAAGCTACCCTAGGGAACTAGGGTGAACATCAAGAGCTCTAAGTAGATAAATGACTTAGAACTCAAGCTAAGTTATTAGAGCACTTTAAAGGGCCTTGGAGGTGCAAGGTAGTTAGGCTACCTTAGTATGCACTAGAAAACTTAAAGGGAACTTAGAGCAAGCATGATTAGTAGTAATGGCCAACTCGTTGAGGTGCACTAAGTGCCAAGCCTAGTATCATTAAAGGTTCACCAAGGAAGGTGGAGGCTTAGTACCATTTGGTTGCCTAGTTGGGTCTTGGCCCTGAGGGACTATAGTGGTAGCCCAATACAACTAAGGCTGGAGGTCTAGGATCCCTAATTACCTAGCCAAGACTTAGGCCTAAGTAGATAAAGTAAGGACCTAGTACCCCCAAACTAGATTGGCTATGTGCTAGTCAAAGTCCACCACATGAAGGGTGAAAAGTTAGTAACACCTAGTGAGCTAGTTTGGTCTTAAACCTAAGGTGCTAGTGTGAGACCTTAGTGCACCCAACCTAGATTACTCCTAAACTTACTATTCAAGGGAAGGTGGTCAAACTGACAACCTAGAACAGTTGGCAAGCCAAGGATTGCTTGGGCGAATTAGGGGCCAAAACTTGCTAAACATAGGAAAATGTCCCGTAGGAAGACTAGAATGAGGAGAGGCCCTGAAGGACCCAAATATATATGCATATGTTAGCCCTAAAACCATTATGAGCTTATGGCAGATTTGTGACACATATTGTTGTAATGTCCTCTAAGCTTTTATTTGTGTGTACCCCGAAGACCTTTTACTGAGAATCTATGATTCTTAACCCTTAGTTTATGTGTGCATGTTTCAGTGGTTTGGCCAGGAACCCAAGGATAGTTGTTGAGCTAGTTGAGCAGGTACAAGTTATGCTTGCTAGTTTATATTTTCTAGTTTGTTGGTTGTGTTATATACTAACTATGTTGGATTAACCTTGGGTAGTGGTTGATCTAGAAGTATAAAGGAACATTAGGGCTAAAGGTACTTGAGAGGTAGAGCTCAAGTGGTTATACTTGATTACGTAATTGTACTCGATGTCTCTAGCAACATTCATTAGTTATATGTGCATAACTGAATAATGTACATAATGTTGATGCTCGTAGGAAATGTGTTTATGGCTTTGTCTAATTTTACAATTTTTTTTAAGTGTGGATTTACCAATGTTTTGAATGCTTTATTTTATATTTAATTTTCCATGCCAAAGCTACTCATGCATTATTTAATGATAGTTCCTAGGTTGGTATGCTTAAGCCACGTGCATTGTTTTTTATCACAGGCAAAGAAACCAATAATTTCAAATCAAAACCCATGAATTCTTTGAATTCCTAGTGATTTTGGGCAGCAGCATATCGTAGTCGGCCTAGCACTGTCACACTATAATTAGAAATGAGAAGTATAAAAGAAACACAAAAAATTGAAAGCTTTTATATGTTGAAATAAGTTCACAAAGAACCCACGAGAGAATGCTCCCTAGCAAACAATTTTATTTTCTCAAATCTATAGGTAAAACTACATACGAGGGCTATTTATGTTGTTTTCTATCCCTTAAAAACAAAAACCCTCAATTAAAATGAAATAAGAGTGCTAAAAAGTCTAACTTTAACTAGGAATTAACTAAAAAAACACGCTAAATAGCCTTAATTTAGTGTCTTTTGCATGTTTCCTAATCATGTTAGTATTGTGCCCAAAAAGCCAATCATGAGATGATTGTATTTTTTGCACATTAAGTCATGATATTTTATTAAGGCATTAGTCCAGCAATTATGTTTGTTGTTTTGTTTTTGCGTAACGTAATAAACATAATTGTAGCACTATAATAATGATATTCTCAAATGTCTCTAGTCTAGTATTGTTGTGGAGCGGGTTGCAATAATACATAATGACTAGCATATGTGGAGACTAATATGAGATATGTAGTCTACATATGGGTACATGTTGGAGAACTTGTGTACTGGACCGACCCACCATGAGAACACTACATGGATCGTTATATGAGTGTCATAAGTGATTTTCATAGTGATCATGGTATATGTAGTCCTTTGACCTAAGGTCATTAAGGTTCCCTACATGTAAGTCACATACTTTGATACTTTCCTTTGTTGTTCGTAACTGAGTGAACTTGAAGGAGGTCATTGGGTATGTCACATATCATGCGCAGGGATTTGTATGATCAAGATGGGATTTGTCCCTCCTATGTAACAGGAGTGATATCTTCGGGCCCCTTGATAGAGTAAGACTTAGAAAATGCATAGCCATGCTCGGATGAGTTGATATACGATATCAATGTCATTAGTTTAAGTTGGTCTACTCGGTAATCAAGAAACCAAAGATTGGGCTATATGAGAGTGACACATTCCGTGTCTTGTGCTTAGTCTTGATATCTTGGACAAAGGGACAATGGCATATATCAATAATGATCATAAAAGGTTTAGTCGAATCACCGACAATCTTGTCACTTGGGTAGCAATGATGTATTGTTAGACACCACTCATTGCTTATGATCATAAATGTGATTTATGATCATTGCTGAAATGGTAAAAGCCTATTGGGTCGCATACATAGAGCTATTGGGATCATTAGAGTGCATGGGCTAATTATTTGGGTTATGGTTTCACAATAATTTCAAATTAATAATGGGCCCAAAAGTTGAGCCATTATTAAGCCTGAAATTAAAGCCTAATTGGATTAGGGCTTTGAAACCTATTAGGCCTGGAAGTTGAGTCTCACTATAAATACAACTTGTAGTGAGAAATTCGTAGCTTCTTGCCTTAGCCTCCCAAAAGGACAACTGCACTCTTCTTTTGCAATTCCTTGGAGGACGCAAGCTAGCATTGCGAAAGCAAGAAAAATGCATCTGCTGGGACGTGGTGGAAGCATGGCGATCCCGAGAGGCTCGTGTGGATACCATGGAGAGCTTGAACACATCAATTATTCAGGTTTTGTGATTTAACTCTATAGTTAGTTGAGAGATCTCAACCGAAAATTAGGTATGAAAATTTTCGAACACCATGTTTACCCCGTTTCACTTGGATCCAAGAGGGTTTCGGTTAAATTCCGTTACGCTTGTTTGGCTCCCGAAACCCAACAAATCAAACATGTGTAAATTCTATTTTTAATACAAGTGCCTCCAAAATCCCTTCATAAGAAATAAATATCCTAGTTTAGGACTTAAAAGCCCTTTCGGGTGCAGCTAGGTGCTAGGTTGCAACACACTAAAGCACACATTTTTAGGGTGCACTTGTGCTCCTGGGTGCACCTTCACCTTGCACTTTTAGGAAATTGATCCAATGTCCTAACTTGCCCCAACTATGTGCTGTTAAGTCTATAATGGTGTCTACATCTTTGCATTCCATGAAATGCTCCCCAATAAGCATATGAAGTGCCTCTTTAAGTTTTTTTTCTCCCTTCTATGTAATAGGCATGAAATTGATCTTCATGGGGGCCTTGGGTATTCTTATTGCTCTATTATCCAAGCCTATTGGACTCATTATCTCCCTATTCATCAATTTTTTTATGCTTAAATTAGAACATACATCAAACAAAGAAAAATTAACAACATTGAAAGTAGCACGAATATTGTCTCACTTAGTAAGTCCAACTTTTAAGCATTATCGCTTATCTTTGGCAAAACTTGGAAAAGGCCATCTTCTCTTGGATGGAGCTTGTTACGCCTTTGTGTTGGAAACCATTCTCTTTTCCTGAGAACCCAAACCTAATCTCCAAGTTCAAATGGTATCTTTTTGCAGCCATTGTTGTGTGTATTTGTATATTGTTGCACCTTTTTCTCAATTTGCAATTTCAACTTTTTATGCAACTTTTTGAACAAATATTCCTTTTTCTCACCATCTAGTCTAGAAAACTTGTTAGTAGGCATAGACATACGATCCAATGGTGTTAATAAATTAAATCCATATATAATCTCAAAAGATGAATAACTAGTACTATTATGCACATCCCTATTATGTTTCAACAATGTGACAATCCTCCCAAGACTTCAAATTTCATTTTCTAATGGCTCTAAGTAATGTAATCAATATTCTGTTTGTTACCTTAGTTTGGCCATTCATTTTTCAGTGACATGTTGTAAGAAACAACAACTTTGCCTAAAGCTTACCCCACAAAGTCCTCCAAAGGTAACATAAGAACTTGTTATCTAGGTTGGAAACAATTATTGTTGGAACTTTACTTAAACAAATTACATTTTCAAAGATCAATTCAACCACATTCATAGCATCATCCATCTTATGGCATAAAATGCAGTGTGCCTTCTTAGAAAATCTGTCGACAGCAACAAAGATTGAATCTCTACCTTTTCTAATCATAGGAAGACCTACCACAAAATCCATAGACATGTTAGTCCAAGGATGTGAAGGCTGCACAAAGAAACATAGAATCCCTACAATCATTTTTGTGAGCAATAAAATGATTGCAAACCCTTTCAACATCGCTTTTCATGAGTGGCCAACAAAAGTGCTCTTTCAGCATATCTAATGCCTTAGCACAATTGGCATACACCAGAATGTCCCATAAGGCCACCATTATGAGCTTCCTTGATAAGCAATTCCCTTAATGAAGTTTGAGGTACACATAACTTGTTTTCTCTAAAACAAAGCCATATTGATAAAATTTTTCAAAAATAGTTTTAGCACAATTGGCATACATCTCACAAAAATCAGGATTACTTGTGTGCAATCCCTATAAATGCTTAAATTCAAGCAATTTTTCATCTAAAGGAGAAAGTAAAGCATACCTCCAAGATAATGCACCTGCAACTATGTTTTCTTTGTATTGCTTATAGTTGATAACATATGAGAAGAATTTAGTGAATTATACCCTTCTTGCATGCCCTTTATTCAACATACCTTGACCTTTAATGTGTTTGAATGCTTGATGGTTAGTACAGGTCACAAACTCCTTGGGCCATAAGTAATGTTGTCATGTCTCCATTGTTCTTACCCAGGCATATATCTCTTTATTATAGATTAGGTAGTTCAATGCTGCACTACTCAATTTTTCACTAAAGTAAGCAATGGTGCATCATTCCTATGTCAAAATAGCTCCAACAGCTATTCCTATAACATCACACTCAACTTCAAAGGTTTTAGTAAAGTTAGGCAATGCTAACAATGCTGCATTACTTAATCTCTATTTTGGAATCAAGGCTGCATCGTTTTGAACATTTTCCCATTTAAAACAAACATTATTCTTAACAATCTCTATTAAAAAAGCTACTAGGCCATGAAAAATCATTTACAAACCTTATATAAAAGCTTGGTAGGCCATGAAAAGACCTTACCTTAAAAATAGACTTAGTAATCGGCCATTCTTGGATGATTTTCACCTTTCTTGGTCTATTTCAACTCCTTCAGATCTTACAATATGTCCAAGAAATATGACATAGTTAGTGCAAAATGAAAAATATTTTAAGTTGGCATACAAATTTTGTTCCCCTATGTTCCCAACACTTGTTTTAGGTGTTCCACATGATTTTCTAAGGTCTTATTATAAACTAGAATATCATCAAAGTAGAGAACAACAATTTACCTATAAGATCAAGCAAAACATGGTTCATTAACCTAAAAAAAGTCCAAGGTGCATATGCTAAACCAAATGCCATTACAAACCACTCATATAGTCTAAATTTGGCTTTGAAAGCCAATTTCTACTCATTTGTCTCCCTCATTCAAATTTGGTGGTAACCACTCTTCAAATTAACCTTAGAAAAGATAATAGAACTATGTAAATCATTAAGCAGGTCATCTAATCTAGGGACGGGATGATAATTCATTATAATGATTTTGGTGATATGACTTCAATTGTTGCACATCCTTCATGTTCCATTTTCTTTCGGCAATAAAAGCACATGTACAGCACATGAACTAAAGCTTTCTCTCACATAGCCCTTTCCTAAAAAATCTTCTACTTGACTTCGAATATCCTTGATTTCCTTGAGATTGCTTCTATAAGCAGACTTATTTGGGGTAGGTGCTTCTAGAATGAGATCAATTGGATGCTCAATGTCTTGAATTGGTGGCAATCCACTTGGTCCTTCTAGAAACACATTTTCAAATTCCTGTATCAACAATGCAACAACCTTTGGCAGAAAAGTGGTTAGATCATTCATAGCATGAAAAGAGTATTTATAAAGCAAAAGAAGCATTGATCTTTGTGCTTTTAAGGCTTTCTTCATATTACACATTTTAGCTAAATATGAAACTTTTTTATGCTCTCAGCTTTATTCTCACTGTTTTATCTCAAATCCACTATTCCCTTAACTTCCCTGCCCAATTCTTTAAACTTACATCCCTAAGATGTTCTATCATCTTTTCTCTCATTTTGTCCTCTCCAACTTCCATATTCTTTTCACTCAATTTTTTTTCTCTAATCCTTATATTACAACTTCCTTAGATCCTTCATAGCTTGTTGTGGTAAAAGCTGAATAAGAGTAACTAGCCTATTTTGGTGAACAAAAGAGTACATGTTCTTGAAACCATCATGCGTGACCTTTCTATCATATTTCCATGGCTTTTCAAATAAAATATGGCATACTCACATGGGAACCACATCACATAATATCTTTTGCTTATAAGAACTTACTTTAAAGCAACAATAACTTGTTTTGTATCCCTCACCTTTCCAATATTATTCAACCATTGCAATTTAAAAAGATGTAAGTGCTTGTGTGTAGGCAATGCTAGCCACATTAGTGCAACTTCCTCCATAAAAGATAAAGCTACATACCTTATCTTCAACTTAGCACCTAGTGTAAAAGATGTGCGCCCTTTGGTTGTTCTCCACTTTGACTTGCACATTTAAGGCCCTTCTTGCAATAAATAGTTCTCTTTCTTCTAGTGGCTATTCTCCAAAAGGAATATCCTCCCATGGCAGCATATAATCAAGGTCTTCCTCATTCCCTCCTTTCTCCTTAGGAATAAGCTCACCATACTTATTCATGATCAAAATTCTCTTGTTAGCAAGGTCTCAAGCATAGTGCCCTTTTCTCTTGCATTTGATACACTCCATGTCCCTTAGCTCCGTTAAGAACCTTATATGTAGGTGTACCTTTATCACCGAGGCCTCATTATTTAAAGGTGCTTCTACCTTTGGCTCAAGTGGCTTGCTTTTGGAGTTCTTGTTCTAACTTGACTTCTAATTAGAACCTTCACTTTGTGAAATACATGCTGCCCTTAACCTTTGAATGGTTTTCTTAGCTTTGCTAGCTTGATGCACAAGAACTAACATATCTAGATATTGTTGCATGCCCAATCTTTTGGCTATTTCTAAGTTTAGCCCACTTAAGAACTTGGCCATTGTGGTCTCCTTATCCTCAATAGCACTAGCCTAAATTAAGGTCTTCTCCATCTCCTTATAGTAATCTTCCATAGATATGTTCCCTTGTGCTAGCCTTTGCAACTTTTGGTGTTGATCCTTGTAATAATAGCTAAGAACAAATCTTTTCCACATCAAAGCCATAAGTTCCACCCGTGTCATAATGGGTTCTTCTCCACTCCTATGCCTTGTGTACTAACTAATTCTACCAAATAAGAGCATAGTTAATAAATTTAACAATAGCTAATATTGTTTACTTTTCATCTAAATAATGGTGACAATCAAAGATCATCTCAATTTTTACCTTCCACTCTCAATATGCATCTAGATCATTGTTGCCTTTAAAAAGTGAAATTTAGAGCTTGATCAAGCTCACATTGTCTTCAACCATGGTTGTCCCTACTTGGCATTCTAGGTGGGTGTTGGCTAACACTCCAATGGTTTTCCTCTTTTTCCAAGTCACTTTTACAACTCTTGGCTAGATTTTTCATAGGTGGCACTCTCCTTTGCCCTGAACCGGTGACACCTTCTCCTAACATCAATTGTGAGTTAATCTCCTCCAGCTTCATTTCTTGTCTCTTTCATCTTTGATCCATGTCCTCAAACCTGGTAGCAATGCGTCTAAACTCAGAAAATGTTGCCTACATTGTGAATTTGTTGTCTATCGCTGTATCCAAATTGTTCCTGAAAAACAAAGAACCTCTCGGACACCTCGTGTATTTCATTCTTTTTAACAGCACTCACACTAATTTGTTAAAGAAATAAAGTGCAATGTTGCAAAAAAGACTTATTCCCTACGTTCTGAATGATCTAGTTTCCAAACACATAAAAAAACTCCAATTCTTTGTGAAAACAACATTTTTTAATAGAACTTATAAAAATAAAACGAACAAAGGTGAAAAAAGATACTCTAGCAATAGAAGATTGCAAAAACAAAAGAACAAATGAACAAAATAACAATTACTTTGCTGGAAACAAACTAACCCCTCGATTTTCTTGTTGAATTATGGAGATTTTAAAGATTCAAGAACATAGTTGTATGTTTTCTTTTGATTTCTTGTTGGTAACACAACAATGAGATTTCTATGAATAAATCTTGCTGGAAAAGAAAAGAATGACGTTAATTTGCAGCAAAGGATAGAAAAGCATGAATCTAGGCAAAGTTGGATTGGAAAAACACAACTTGGAACAACTTTCTTTTCACTTTTGTATGTCGAATTGACGTGATTTGTAAGAAATAAGGCGCTTTTAATGAAAAGAACATAAGCACTAGTAGTTAGGATGAGATGCAATGCAACTAAAACAATTAGGAAGGATTTGAATGAAACAAACCTGAATCAAGAAAGAAACGGCTTAGAATGAGACTATGAATGAAAGAAAAGAAACAAAACACAAAGAACACGAAATACAAAAAAGAGAATGAATTGAATATGTCCTTGGTTGGAACTTATGGCTCTAATATCATTCGATGTAAACCCCGTTAGCAAAATGAAAAAAAAAATGCACCCAAGATGCTATATTCTCCAAAAATCTTCTTTGAAAAACTAAATAAAAATCTTCCAGAAATTAAAAGCGCAAAAGAAACACAAAGAGATTGAAATCCCTTATATGTTGAAATAAGTTCACAAGGAACCTAGGAGAGAATGCTTGCCATGCCCCAAAACCTAGTGTAACATAGCCACTCCACCCTATTTCATGCTTGGGTGACACGAAGCCTTTTTTTACACTATAACATACCATATAGAATACAACATTTCTAGAATACAACATAAATCATACTCTTCATTAAAAATATCAAACCAATAAGGTCACATAACTAATTCTAATATTTAAATCTCGATAATATTCTAGAAATACTATACCCATTCATGGCCGAAGGTACCAAGGTACCTCGAAAGATAATAACACACTTCTAATGACAAGTACCCTACGGGCAAGGGCGCTCCAAGTAATCTACCCCAAAGATAATGCCCCTATAGAATGAGCACTTTGGGAAGGTGTATAAAGCTAAACTGGCCCCTTAGTAAACAATTCTAGTAAACAATTCTCCAGATTTTGAGGTCACTTTTCGAAAGAAGAATGGTTGACATAAGGTCATGCCCGGGGTACCTATTCCTGAAGTCCTCATCCATATATGACAAAATAATTTTTACCAAGGCATTATGCAGGCCGGCTAGTATAGATACCAGTGAAGTCCTTGGCAGGGATGACCTCAGTACGATGCTTAGGGGTCCTTTTAGTACTGGACACATATCCTAGCCAAATGTGAGACTACCCTACACCCAACTTGTGAATAATAATCAACTCGCTTCACCCAAGTGTAAGAGTGATTCTATCCTATTTTGTTCATACCACTACCCTAGAATAGAATCGACTTGGGCATTGAAGGTCCCTTCTCAGAAAACTCTCTGGGAACCTTCAGCCCTCATTTCTTGTGTTATAGGACCAAGTGGCTTGGACAATGTCAAGCCACTGTTTAGAGGCATGGATGAGGACAATGGCCATCACCCATAGCTCTAATTCAAAGGTTTTTAACAAGTCTCACTGCAAATAAAGAAGACTTTAAATTCTTCAGCACCAAGTAATAATAAGCCTGACATTTATCTCCTCTAATTTTCATTATGCATATGAGAAAAATTTTAAAGGGTAAGTTACACAGACCAATAGGCGATGCCTCGCACACCTTACTGGATGAAGCATAAGTTTTTCATAAGTAAGAAATAAATCAAGAAAATTAAACCATTATGAGAAAAGCATTTACATGTTCATAAAAATGCATATATCATTCATATAAGAAAACATGAGTCCTTCATTAATCGCATCATAATTGAAAACATTCATAGTTCATAGATTCTTTAAAAGGTCATTATTATTACAATGACATTGTTCATATTAACATTTCATACTTCATTCATTTATCACCAACTATTATTCCCACTGGTGCAATCATAAAACTAGTTATAGGTGTTTATGTGGCGTACCTTTGGCCAAATATGTAGTTAGGCTATGAGCTCTTTCTATTAATAAATTATTCATAAGGGCCATGGTAAAATAAGTAATAAAAATTATATTTTCATTGTCAAGTCACAATACATCTACAATAAAATAGAATTTCATAATGCATGAATAATCATTTTATAAAATTCCAATAGTCAAAATCATATTTAACTCAAATAAAGTTTGAGTAGAATACAAGCAAGGTATACAAGATGTCACTTACCTAATCAAAAGAGTCTGAACTATCATTAGAGCCTAATTTAATCTCTAAAAACCTTGATTCAACTTGAATACCAAAATATCCACCTTCACACACTACGAATAAATTGGACAGAGTTGCATGCTCCCACGAGAATTACCATAACTTATTGTATTCAACTTTAAATTACAATCTACAAAATTCAAATGAAACTACACTTCTCAAGTATAATATATTTTATTCACACTATTTGGTTTAGCCAATCAATACAATTAATTATTTAAGTTTCTAACTCATGAAACGGCCATATTTCGTTGATGCCTTGCAAGAATTAGCATAACTCCTTATTCAAATCTCTAAATTGGACTTTTGTTTCTTGTGAAAAATACCTACACCCCTTGAGGTATACCTTAACCTATATTTGTGTCCTTCCTATTTCAAATACCTATAATCAGCCCCCTTAAAAATTTAACTCCACTAACGACTATAACCAAAAAATAAGAGAAAATACCAGATTTTGCCCTCCAAGCCTTCATTCACAGAATCTTTACCTCCTAACTTAATAAAAACAAAAATTGTAATCCAAAAATGAAATGTAAAAGATTAAAAAAAAAGACTATTAGAATTTGAAATCAGTAAAAATCACAATTCATCTTATAATCCTTAGATCCTCAATTGATCGCATGAAAAGTGACTGAAATTTTGAAATTAGGAACAATCGCAAAGTTATGAAACCTCCTAGACTATGGTGAACGACGGGGTCAAAGCCATAAACGGATGAACGCTGCAGAGGATGGTTCAATTTTGGGAATAGTTTGATTTTCACTGATTTTGTGAATAATTCAAAATTTCACTAGATTTTCTAATTTGTTCACCAAATTGATTTGTAATAATAGAGATGTTGGGGGCAAAGTTTCCATGTTCACGACTAGGAAGGCAAAATAAAGGCTTTTCCCCTTTTTTGTTTAACGATGAATAACGGACTTAATTTTTTAGGAGTAAATATAGGTATTTAAAATTGGGGGGAGGGGAGGAGGGGTTTGGTAATTTTCCCTTGTCTCTTCTATATTAAAGGTAGACTCGTAGATATTTCCAATGATATATTATAAATGTATTTTCTAGCAAAATTTTAGTATATAACCATCTACATATTACTGGAATTTCTCAAACCACATTACTGCACAAAAATTTCCATTCTTTCTTAATTTACTCTAAATCTAATCCCTTTTAATTATAAAAAAGCAGCCTTATTCTAGTTTTTTACCTTTATGGGCATTATCCAATCATTAATTCTCAAGAAACAACTCATAAACAATTACATCTTAGAAACAAGATTAATATCTTATCTTAAATTTTAACTTGGGATCACCAGTTCATGGGTTTTCTTCTTCTACATTTGTTCAACACTCTGCCCCTCTCTTGCTAAAAGCCTACAATTGCCGCACCACAAGCCAAGCAAAAAACGTTCAGGTTTAGACTTTAGCGGCCTTTCTAGCAATAAAAGGATTAAACTACACCATAGTCCCTATTATTTATTTTCTTATACACTTAAACCCTATCTCTCTTTGCCTTTAACTTAGGTTCTTTGTTAAAGTTTGGAATATTACAATGCTCCCTAGCAAACATTCGTATTTTCTCAAATCTGTAGGTAAAGCTGTGTACTAGGGGCTATTTATAATGTTTTCTAGACCTTTGAAATGAAAACCCTAATTGAAAATGAAATAGGAGTCCTAAAATCTAATGGAACCCAACTCCAACTAGGAATTGACTTAGAAACATGCTAAACATCCCAAATTCAGTGTATTTTCCATATTTACTAATCAGACATGTTCAAATTGCAAGTGTTAATACAAAAGGCTCCATAATCCCTTAAAAAGAAATAAATATCCTAGTTTAGGACTTAAGAGCCCTCTTGGGTGCACAATAGGACTCTCGGGTGCTAGGGTACATATGGACTAGGGTGTATTCTCATAGGGTGCATTTGTCGTCCTGGGTGCACTTAGACCATGCACTATTAGGAAATTAGTCCAATGTCTTGAATTGCTCCAAATATGGTCCTTTAAACGTCCAGCGGTGTCTCCAACCTTGCATTCCATGAAATGCTCCTCAATGAGCCCTTAAAGTGCCACTTTAAGCTCCTGAAGTGCCATTTTGAGCTCTTTTGCTCTCCTCCATGTAATTAGTCTAGAATTGATCTTCAATAAGTTACTGGATATTCCTGATGCTCCGTTATCCAAGCTTTACCGGATTCATATCATTAAAAAATCGGAGATAATTTGATTTCTTATGGTTTCATGAGGTTAGCGTCCGTCACCGAGATGAATACGTTTATGTTATTGGATGTCGTTTAAAATATGTGACTTGGCATGCTTCAATTGGATGGATGTAACAAGCCCGTCACAACTGGTAGGTGGTCATAGGCAAAAGTCATAGAGACTAATAAACATAAGTGAATTGTAAATAGTCTCTAACCTTTAATTGCCATTTCGTTTTAATTCCTCATATATTGAATATTCTATTTTGATCTTAAACATATTAAAAGATGAAAATTCATTAATTTAGAATAATTGTCTAATATAAAATTTTAAAATTTTGATTTCAATATTTAAAAATGATCTTTCAGTAAATTTAAATAGTTTAATATTTTTTATGACAAATAAATAGTTTAAATTAGTAGTTTTTTTTCCTGAATAAAATAAATTCAATTTATATAAAAAAGAAATGATTTGAATGTTCTATTAATTATAAAAAATTATTATATAGATTAAATTTACTGTAAGACAATTACCAGATAGTTTAAATTATGAGCTAAAAATTTTTTATTGCACAAATATTTTAAGTTAACATATTTCATCCAATGATGACCAAAATGAATTATTTTTAACAGATTTAGGACCAAAATAAAATTTTTTAATAGATTTAGAACTAAAATAGAACATTAAATATGTTAGGTATTAAAATAAAATAATAGTTAAAGATTAGGAATTATTTATGAAAGTTACTCAATAAATATCATAAAGCCCCACCTTGCCTTTTTATTATAAGCTAGTGGTGGATATAGTGATGTCGGCAGGCGGGTTTATTGGCATAATCCGCTGATGTTTTAGATATTATTTTAATGTCTTTTCTTGGCTATAATTAGGGTTGAAAATGAGTTTAGCAGAGCCGAGCTGAATGATACGTTGATTATGTTTGGCTTGAATAATTTATTGAGCTTGATATTTAATTTATATTTGAATTGAAAATAATATAAATGAGTTGTGAACGAGCTTTTATTCAATTGAGCTCGAACTGTTTGCTTAAATTAAGAAAAAAATTTAAAATTAAACTGAGTCGAGCTGAGTAGTAAGCAAATCGAGCTTTGTTTGAATTGTATATCGATCTTTAAATTTTGTTTCAGCTTGACTTGATAATTTTTCAAACAAGTCAGGAACGAACTTTAAATCGACCTAAACTCGAGCCAAACTCAAGCTATTTATTCACTTTGTCACCCCTAGTTATACTTTGTGCACCCCTCCACGCCCATATTATTTTCTCTTTTAGAAAAATAAAATGGCACACAAAGTCATTTTATTTACAAGATTGTCACAGTGTAGTAAGCAACAAATCTTATGGAATAAATAACATATTTTGAAGCAATAAATTCTTATAAATGGAATATTCCCTTTATCCATCAAAGTTTGTCCATTTTATTATTTACAGTAATTAATTTATAATTTTATTTCTTTTAAAATTTTTCATAGAAATATAAACTTTTATATGGAAATGGTACCTTAAAGACTCTAATTTATAAATATAATTTTTGTATATTTTTATAACACAAATTAATATAAATATATTTAAGTTAAATTTTATTAAAAAAAAAAGGTAAAAATACCTACCTTCATGAAATGGAAGAGTAATATTTATTACTAAAATGAACATCAATTACTATGTGCGGGATACTAGTGACAGAACATAAAAAACAAATGGTGTTTGCTCTTAGATACATACATGCATACATATATATATTTAATATATAAAAACAACAAATGTGTGAAAATATTGAATGACTTTTTTACCCTTACATTATTAATTATTTTTTTCTTTTTAATGAAACTCAATTTCTTTATTATCTACTTAATTGAAGTTATATTAGCACTAGAACATTAAGAGAGACACTTAAGTTGCCACTAAATTTTATTTTTCGCTACAAACTTACTTGCGCTTGATTGTATGTCAAGTATTAAATGCAGTTTTGTTGCCTTAATTTTACCTTTAATGGCTAAAACTCCTAGGTTGCCACTAAAGTTTTTTTTTTCTTCAAACATGCTACCCTTGGTTTTATATTACTGTTAAATAATTATCTCAAGTACAATAAATACTTTATAAAACTCAAAATTTCAACATAACAAGTATGACCTAAGTTTTTTCTACTATAAAAAAATGTCTTTGAATATAAATTTTTTGCAATTAATTTTTTTTCAACTTGGATGAACATATACTATATGGAAGCATATGTAATTGGTCAATCTTAGAGCAATAGTATAATTTAAATATGAATCAAGCACCTATTATAAAAAAATTTATTATTGTAGTAAAGGTTATTGGAAAAATTTTTAGGAAAAAAAATTTTAAATAGAAAAAAAAATTGATGATTGTTCCCTATGTTCTCTATAATTCTTTTTTATGGAAAAAAACTAAAAAATGCTACTAAATTTAAAATTTTTCAACAATTATGTCTTTGATTTATATGACTATTAAGCATGCCTAAAAATGTGATGTTTATCAATTTATTTACTTTATAAAATTTTAATATTTTTGTCAGAACCTAAAAGTGCAACTTTATATATATATAATAAATATTACAAATTAGTTTTCCCTTTAGGTACTAAGAATTTGTTCTATTTTAATGAGTCTATTTTTCTATGATTCATTAATTATATTATAAGAATAATGGATAAGACTAGCATTTTAAATATGCGTGATGTGAGTATAATTTCTAAATCAAATGATAAACATTAATTACTCAAAACGATAAAAAAACAAAAGCTATACAGGACATGACCTTGATCTTTGAAACAATCACATTGACTCAATTATAAAATAGATGGTAATTGTAGATTTTTAGTAATGTATAGTTACTTATAGTCATACGTCTTTTAAAAAACTTAGTGTTTAGTTACCAAGTCTATACTTTGACATCATAGCTCATATTTGTATCATAATTATTGAAAGAATTTTATTTTTATTTAAGTTTATTATTGAATGTCCGACCTGTGGATTTAGTATATGTTTTATTTCTATTTTAACAAATCCTTAAAATATTTTTTAAAAACTTAGCTTATGTCTCTTTAAATAGTTAAACTTATGCAAATACATTAATAGTAAATTAATTCAATTTTTTGAGCTAACTAATGTAAGATCTTTAGATTTTTTAATCTAAAATATAAAAATTAAATTAAAATTTAATAGCTTAACTTTTAAGAAAGTTCCTAGATATATAATATCATTAAGTCCCTTAAATTAAGATCCATTCTTAATAGATTGCATACTATTAATTTTAAATTTTACATTGAGAAAAGAAATTTTGACATCTTTGATAAGATATTAAATGTATGAGAAAGAAATTTTTATAAGTACTGTATCATCACAAATAAAAAAAATTCTATCATTTTTTTGCAACCAATATTATTTGTAGCATATTCTACATATTATTATTATTATTATTATTATTATTATTATTATTATTATTATTATTATTGTATTATTTATAATAAATAGAAATCAAATACAATGAATAATCTATTATAATATCACAAATGAGGATAGTTATGAAAAAATATCATAAAACATATTCTTTGAACAAACATATCCAAGCTAAAAAAAAGTACTAAGCTAAAAAAAAAGTAAAATCATTACTGCTACTTTTCATTTTGATTCATGTATGTGATTCGTGCAAATTTATCAAACATTTTAAATATTAAAATTATATTAAAAATTTTTATTAATTAAATAAACAATATTTTATAATATATTTCAAAAGGTATGAAATCACTAAAATGTTGAATGACTTTTTTATCCTTACATTATAGGTTATTTTCTTTTTTCATGAAACCTAATGTTTTCATTATCTATTTAATTGGAGTTATATTAACACTAAAACACTAAAAGGACCTCTTAAATGTCACTAAATTTTAATTTTTTTCCTACAAACATTGTGTGCCCATGATTCTATATTACAGAATTGAGTATTGTCCGCATTTTTTTTTGCATTAATCTTAACTTTAATGGCTAAATTTTCTTGATTGCTACCATTTTTTTTTTCATGAAACATACCACCCTTGGTTCTATATCACCACTAGATAACAAATTAAGTACAATAAATATTTTATAAAACTCAAAATTTTAATTTAGCGTTTCAAAAAATTTTATAGATAAATATTTATTTGAATAAATGATTTAAATATATGATAAAACTTATGTTAAAGTTTGTACTGCTAAATATTTTATGAAACTTAAAATTTGAACTTAGGAGTTCAAAAACCTTCTGAGCTAAATATTTTATTTAGATTAATTTGACTTAATGCTAAATGAATTGGATCTTTGTCTTAATGGTTAGATTCTAGCTTGAGAGTGTGACAAACATTAAGAGTGTAGTTAAGACTTCTTGCTCAATTATAAGAATTTGTCACCATAAGACTTCTATCTTCCTAGAAAAAATAAATAAATTCTTATGAAATATATTAAGAGAGGATAAGGTTTTTATTGTGTCAAACTACTCATTTTTCCCATAAAGAGAGTAAAGAATTAAGGTCTTTATTTTATATGCGTGTTAATTGTTCTACCATTATAATGATTTTAAATTTTTTTTATAAACATTATACATTCATGCAACACCTGTTCTGTTATTAGTATTATAAAAAGGATGAAAGTGACAAAATGTTGATTGACTTTTATACCCTTAAGTTATTGGCTACTTTATTTTTAATGACCCAAATTTGATAGTATATTTATTAAATTTATAATTAGCACTAGGACTATAAAAGGACAAGAGACAAAAAAATGGAAGTCCCATGTGTACTTTTTAAAAAACAAAAAAGAGGAATCTACATGGTGATTCTATTTATTTAGATTTAGTACATTTACTTAAAGTTATATATTGAGTATGACTTTTAAGGGTAAAATAAATCTTAAACTAACATAATAAGTTAAACTTTTTCAATAAATGTGTCCTTAATTAATTTATACATAGTTTTTGGACATATCCTTAAACATAAAATTTTTTCAATTTTTTGTATTTTTAAACTTGAATGAAGTGCTTTAATTGAAACTTAAAAGCTTTAAAAACCTTATAATTATATTTATTTGAAACAATGATTTAAATATTATAAAAATCATAAGATGTACTTATATGTCAAAGTGTTAGATGACCTTTTTATACCTAAGTTGTAATTTTCCCTTTTTAAATGAAACTCAAATTTGTCATTCCCTTTTTATTAGAATTTAAAAAACTAAAATTATGAAAATGGGAAAACAAAAATAGAAAAAAGTGATGGCAAACTCTTATGCTTTACATTAGAAAAATAAGATTAGTATTTGAAAAGGAAAATATGGAAAGCAATTGGTGATTATTTTCTATGTTTCCAATAAGTCTTTTTTCAGGCTAAAATTTGAAAATGCTAGTAAATTTAAAATTTTGTTACAAACATGTCTTTGATTTATATGACTACTAAATATGCCTAAAAACATAATTTTTATCAATTTATTTATTTTTTAAGCTTGAAGTATTTTATTCAAAACCTAAAGTGCAACTAAATATCTATATATATCTATATTTATATCCATATATAATAAAAATTGCAAAGATATATAAAGTGAGTTAACCTTGAATTGTATGTTATTAGCTTTCCTTTTAGGTACTATAGTTGTATTCTATTTTAAGGAGTTGATTTTCTTATCATTGACTAATTATATTATAAGAATAATGAGTAAGACTAAGTTTTCACATTTCAATGATGTGAGTATATTTCTAAGTTAATGGGTAAGAACTAATTATTGAAAAAGATAATAGAAAGCTACACAAGACTTTATCTTGATCTTTAAAGCAATTACATTGACATAGCCATAAAATATAGCATAAATGTAGATTTTGAAGAGTATTTTTTTATTAAATTCAATAGTAAGGTAATTAAGGTTTTTGAGTAATGTATAGTTACTCATAGTTACATGAATTTCAAAAAATTCAATATTTACGTATGAAGTTTATACTTTAACATCATGGCCAATATCTGTGTCATATTTATTAAAAAATATGTTTTTGGTTTTGTCTTTTTATTGAGAATTCTAGCTGTGATCTTGTGGACTTAGTTTATGTTTTTATTTTCTATTTTGAATAGAACCCCAAAAAATTTAATAAAAATTTAGCTTATGTGTCTTTGAAAATTCAAAATTATGATAATACATTAATGGTAAATCTATTGAATTGTTTGATGCAACTAATATAATATTTTCATTTTAATCATTACCTTTTTTAATCTAAAGTATAGAACTTAAGATAAAATTTACTAACCTAATTTTGAGATAAAATTTCTAAATATATAATATCATTATGTCCATTAAATTATGATATTTTCTTAATAGGTTGCATACTATTAATTTTAAGTTTTACAGTGAGAAGATGAATTTTGAGATAGGATATTAAAAATACATGAAAATAATTTTGCAAGTACTCTACCATCATAAACAAGAAATATTCTATCAAGTTTTTGGAACCAGTATTACCTATAGCGTATTCTACATTGTATTATTATTTTTATTGTTGTTGTTGTTGTTATTGTTGTTATTGTTATTATTATAATTGTTTGTACTAGATAGAAATCTAATATAATGAGTAATCTATTGTGATAAAAGAAACTATGTAACAAATATAAAAATGAAATTAATAAGAATTATATTTAAACTAAAAAATAAAAGTAAAATCATTATTGATAATATTTTTTTAAACAAGATAATTCGAATTTTAGTTATTTAAAAATTAATAAGATAATTAGAAAACTAAAAATTAATAAGATAATTAAAATTATAGTTATTTAAGTAAAAAATAATTTAGTTCTTGATTTACGTACTGCGTTATGTAGTTACTAGTGTTTGTACACACCGGTGTGGGTCAAAGGGTCAGTTTATTGACCAACAATGGGTGACCCCACCGTAGCTAGATTGTTCGGAGGCGAAGAAAATGTGGACAGAGATAACTCGTCCACTTTCATTAATCTCCGTTTATACTTCATCATTATATTTCATCAAATATGGCACATGGCATAAAAATACGATAGGGAGCAGGAAGGCCACCAAGAAAAAGGGTATAGGGGAGCCGCTTCCAGCAGAAGGGGAGTGGAAATTATATGAAACCCAGCACAAAGCTCAAAAAGAATTTGATCAACAACCTATTTTGAACTTTCTTATATTTGGTTATGACCGCGATTTGTTTCTCTCCTTCCATTTATGATAAATCGTAGCCAGGAATCCTGCCCTTTTAGTCGTCCTGACAATATGCCGGCCCTGAAGGCTTCCCTAGAATTTCCTCCAATTGCAAACACTGCCACCGAGTCCATGGCTCTCTGTACCCATCATTAATAGCTTCATCTTTCAGAAGGTAAGAAAAAGTATAGCTAACAATCTTGAGCTAATAGCAGCGCCAAGCGATGAACAGAAATGTGTTTGGAAATCCAGTGACAGAGAGGACGGTTGGGCGGTTACCGGGATACAATGAACCAACGCGCTCAGACTTGGCACAAGTGGCTCTGGAGATGTTCGAAGCGGATGACAAGCTGGGGAATGCTCGTGACTACTTGAACCATTTGGCAAATACAAACTGGAACGTCACAAGCACCAAGGTTCTTATCTACAACGCCACAGGAGAGACCATGACCCTGATGACAGACCATGACTGGTCAGGCCAAGCAGTGGACTCATCGCCGCCGAACGAGATACGTAATGGTCAATGGGGTACCTTTTTCCACCAGCAATCGTTGGCATGTCAGCCAGGCTCGAGGGGGGCCGTCGTGTACCGCATCAACCTTGTAGACTGTATGATAAGCTGGTACAATTCACAATCATTGACTAATTACTGTTATGCTCAGATCCGCAACAGTGGTTGCTTCGGTGACACTGATTGGGAGATGATTAAGAGCAATATGCTATGCGTTTCCGGTAACTTTTGCACCATAGAAAATCACCCTGTGGATGTAGCAATCAAGATAGATAATGAGAGAATTTCTGAGTGCATCGCCTTTGTTAGGCATCGAACGATGAATAGAAATGTGTTTGGAACTCCAGTGACGAAGAGGACGTTGAGGGAGTTACCGACATGGCCGAATCATGCACCCACGAACTTTGAATTGGTCACTGAGACTTTGGACATGCTTAATGCAGAAGGCAAGCTGGGCAGTGCTCGCACTTACTTGAACCATTTGCAAGATGAATATGGTCAGACTTTCTGCACTAAGCATCTTATCTACAATGCCACAGGGGAGATCATGACATTAATCTCTCACACTAGTGGGTTAGGCCACTTCGTGCATTCAGCACCACCAACAGAGATACATAATGGCCAGTGGGGCGTCTTTTTCCACCGACCATGGTGCGGGCGTTCGAATGACTGTTCGGCGGATGTTGTGTACCGCTTCAACTCCACAGATGCAAAGTTCATGATGAGTTGGGGAAAAAATTCTAAGTGTCAGGAGCCGCAGAAAAGCTACGATGCTAAGATCATCAACAACTCATCTGCAGAAGAAAATCGTCCTTTTGATGTTGAAATTCCAATAGACTAGGAAGATATCTCTGAGTGCCTCGCCTACATCACGCGTGATTACTCAGCTTTATCATCTCTCGATGAATTCTGACTTTGATAAAGTTGGTACTCTTCTGATTCTTCTAAAAAATATTGTGATGAATGAATAAAGTTGATAAAATATCGATGCCTGGAATGAGCTAGGAACTGCTACCCAACATGCCTACGTTCGGGAATCCACATATGCTCACTAGGGCATGTTGTCCCACAGTTAACATTTTGGAGGATGGATTAGACTCAATTGTAGCAATTTGAACTTTAATTGTTGAACAAATATTTGTACGCGTTCAATGTGTGCTTTTAAGCTATTTAAGTATTTAAGATTTTAAGTAATTATCTCACACCCCTAATTGCTATGAAATTCTACACTAACTTAAAATATTTTATTTTCGATGTCCCACCAGCAAACGCACTATCTTTAAAAGCCTCTGGAAAATGTACTAATTCTGAAAGCTGGTGAAGCTGCCAATGGTCTCTGGGGGACCATCTCTGAAAAATCAAACAGGGATAAAATTTGTCTTTACCCCGACCCTGGCTACTCTCTCTACGGTAGTTTGATTGTTTTTCTTTATATCTATCATAAAAAATACTCCTACATCTAAAAAGAATATAACTTTTTTTTACTATCCAAAAAACAATGAAATCTTCTGTGATTTAGTATCCTTTTATGCTCAATTTTCTATTTTGCCCTTGTAATCAATTACACGCATCTCCTCTCTTCATCTACCACCATCAACTTTGTACAATCACTTCCACAGCAGACATACGTCTCAGCCGCAGCCACCCCCATGCCCCGTACAATCATTGTCTTTCTTCTTATAGCCTAGTGAGAAGGGAAGCAAGGGAATGAAATCAATGCTAGAGATCAACGATGGTGCAAAATTGACTGGCGCTAAAGATCGATGATGGTGTGAAATCGATACTGGAGATTGACGATTCTACTAGCGTTGGAAGTTGATAAATTTGATTGACACCAAAGATTGTTGATAGTGTGAAATCGATGATTCAGAGTTGGCACCGGAAATTAACAAGGACAAAATCGACGCTAGAGATTGAAAAAATCAGCTGGTACTAGAGATTGACAATTCGACAATTCAGAGATTGGTGAATTCGACTAGCGTTGGAGATAGATGATTAAACAATTGAAGAGAAAAGGGGATGAAAGAGTAGAATTGTCCATGATATGATAATTGTCTCATTTAAAACACTGTGCTAAATCAAACATTGTAGTCAAAACGGGAGAGAGAGTATTATCTTTCTATTTCTAGGCTGTTCCTCCACATAAATAAGGTTGAAAATTTAATACTTCTAATTTTTAATATTTCTAATTGAATAAATTTATATCTTTAGATTTCTGTAGTTATAACGGCAAGTTTTCTACATAATTTGAAGGGCAAATTCATGTGACAAAACACAGGCCCGGGGTCAATGGTCAATGGCCTCATATCGCACATTAATAAATTGTTTCTATCATTCATTCGCATCGAACATGTTGACTTTCGGTGCACAATCTCACGCCTCATCTTATTATTATTTCCACCACTATTGGCAAAGAATAGTTATCACCCACCCCACATAATTTCCAAAGTTACATGATTAAATAAAGCTCTTGACAGTTGGCATAACAATTATTTTAATTAGTCGGCATTTTATTAAACGTCTAGTTGTCATGCAAATTGGTAACGAGAGATTTACAAACTTATCTATTTTTAATGTATAAAGAAGGGAAAATAAAGAAATTTAATAATATTATAAGTATTCTGCAATTAATAGATTATTACTCTTAAAGGCAAAAGAGGTAAATCATCCACCTATGTCTGTCATGTAACATAAATCACCCACTATTACTTTTGTTTTTTTTTTTCCAATTAATCGGTCATCCAAGTTTCATTTTAAGGAATATTTGCCAACAATGATTGTCATAGAGGACAAATTACAAATTAGCCATCGATTAAACTAATAGCCAGAATATATCATTATCTGATGGATATTTTGTGAAATATAGAGTCTTGATATGGCTGACTAAAATGATAAATTATATGATTCATTCATGAACTATATGTTCTTATGCACATTAATCCTTGAATTAAAAAATAAAGTATTTGAATTAGCTTCCTCATAGGATAGTCCTAGTCTTCCATGGCTAGTCCGAGGGCAACTTTGACACCACTACCTATGCCACTACTCCTATACTATATCATCTGTTTATAAGGAGCACAAATCACCAAAGAGCGAGCATTTGCAGGCAGCAAAAATCAAAAAGCCACTAACAACCAAACCTAACTGCCCCGCAACAGCAAAGTCTGTTGCCTGATCTGAACCATAGTTACCCGATATGTGATACTATAGAATTCGCCGTACGGGTGCAAGTACGTGGTTCATTAGCTTGTATAGTACACGGTATGTGGGGGTAGTGTGCTTCAATACGATATTTGGATACATAATTCGTTAATAGGATTTGTAGGATTCGTGTGTGTGCATGTATATATATCTATGTGTGCATGTATATATATCTATATATATAAATTATAGTTTATAGAATATATAAAATTTGTATTATTAGCAATATAAAAATATTTGAATATTCAAACAACTAAAACATCAAACTTAAAAAAAAAATGCATCAACAACATTAAAATCCAAAAAATAAATATCTCTATATTTTAATCCTTCTCACTCAATTGAAAAGTCTTGGTAGTAGTAAAATGACAAATACTTGTCTGCTGTAATGAAATATGCCAACCTTGAGACTTGCTAAAGCTTATTCCAACACTTGGGGTGAATTTTGGAGCACTATGATATGACTTCAATATTGGGTCATCCTGTCTACAACTTCTCATTGCGCACTGACTTATTTGACTTTGCTGCATCATTGTCATCCAATAAATTCCATATCAGCTCTTGTAGTCTAACAGTAGAGTCTTCGACATAGGTCTCATTAGGATTATCATTTCACTTCTTGTAGGGTCCATTCTTATAACTTTCAGTAAAGTGGGATAACAAATGAATATTTAAGTGAATGAACACCAAATTTATCAGCTCTACTAGAATTCAAACTATTTCTCTTGATATTATGAATGAAAGAGTAAGTACTTCAATTTCTCTCAGTAGATGAACTAGTAATTGGTTTAGATAATACCTTCTTGGCTACTTCAGCCAACTCTGGTGTTTTTGATCCATATAAAGCCCACCAATCAATAGAATTTATTGTTACAACATCAGTTTGAGTAGCCATCATAGAATAAAGCCCTTTGCACATATGAAAAATTGCGAATTATTCTCGTAACAATTTTGCCTCTTTGGCGTTCCCTGCAATTTTATCAAATGCTTCATAGACTCCCTTCACCACTTCTTTGTCTTGATTTGGAGCCTTCCTAGTCATGCCTCTTGGTGCAAGTGTTGTAAGATATTCATGATCATAAAATCTTGGTGTAAGTGCAAAACCAAGGTAATGAATCTTCCAATTCATTTTGGTCCATCTTTTCAACACAATTTCTTCCATCTTAGAAGTACAATCTTCATGCCTATCAATATAAAAACATAATTTTGTTGAGGTCATAAATTTTAAGAAAAAAAAATTGATTATAAAAATTGAGTTCATAAAAAATTGATTATAAAAAAAATTTAAGACACATTAAATGAAAAAATAAATGGAACAGACAAAGACATTAAATAATAGAAACTAACAAACATCAAACGAAAACGTAAACGTAAGTATGCAACAAACAAAGAAATTACATAATAGTAATTAATAGACAATAAACTAAAAAGTAATTAAATAATAGTAATAAATAAACAAATAAGTCAGATTAAGTGTTTATAGTAGAGTGTAAAAAAATAATTAACATATAAGTAACTACTAAAATAAGCACAAAAAAATAAATATTAAGACATACATGTTATTTTGCATTATCTCTTTTAATTCACCAAGCATATTGTCCATTCTTTCATAAATTTCACCCATTTTGGCTCCTTTTCCATCCGAAAATTTTATCAATAAATAAATGGGTTTAATGATGCGAACAATATTCTCAACTTTTTCCCAAAAATTATTGTCACCAATGGTATCAGCAACCAATATATGCATCATTTTCATGCGGTCATCTCCTTTATTCACCCAATCTCTCCATGCATTAGTAACAATAGTAGTGGCTAAGGCTTTTTGGCAATCAATAAGTCTCTTCAACAATATGTAATGGGAAGCAAATATTGTTTTAGCCACTTTCAACAACTCCAACTTTGATTGACTTCTGAACATAGTCGAAGCATGAGAATGATTCAAGAAATATTTCACAATTTCTTTTCCCCTTTTATACGTATCCCTCAACCAATTAAATGTTCTACCAAAATCCTTAAAGATGAGATTCAAAGTATGAATAACACATGGGGACCAAAAAAATGCTTATGTACCTTTTCAATCTCTTTACCAACAAGTTTGCAATTAGCAGCATTATCAGTCACAACTTGAAGAACATTAGAATGCTCCACTTCCTCAATGACTTTCAATAAATAATATGCAATTTCCAAGTCAGTTTTCTCAATCCCTAAAAAATTATTAGCATATAAGAACATTGCTCCACGACTATTAACTGCTAGAACATTGATCAATGGTATATTCTTGTAGTTAGACCATCCATCTGACACAATTAAAACACCTTGTCTATGCCAAGTGTCCATAATAGGATATAAATCTTTCTTAACACTTCTTTTGCACTCATCAAACAAAGTTGTTCTCGCTTTCTCAAAAGATGGTGCTTTATAATCTTTAGGAGCTTTCTTTATTGTAGAAACCATCTTATGAAATTTGGGATTTCGTAACACATTAAATGAAATTCCATTAGCACATAATGCTCACATTATTTTTAAATCAACAACATCTCGCTCCATCATGTGAAAAGACTCCTAAATGTTTTGACTTTGTGGATTGGTCTTTGTAAGAACAAAATTTTTCTACAATGAGGAAGCACCTAATTTCTCAACTTCGACCACCGTTCTTCTCAATTTCTCATATGCTTCCCTATTTCTTATTAACATGTTACAACTTGCAATTTCTGCTTTTTTTCGTGCAGGAGCACCAAAAAAATGATAGTGGATTCTAGGATATGAACTCTTGAATTATTTTTTGCAATGATTGCATGACCAAATTTTTGAGCCCCCAATATTGTTTATAGCTTAAGATCCTGGTTCATGAAAAGTAACTTCTTCTAGTAACAGCTTTTGCTTGACATCTAGGGTTGTTGCTTTTCCAGAAGTCTTACTATTTGATGATTGAGATTGATGTTCTTCAATAATTTCCACATCCTGTACGTCTTCATCACCACTTGATTCTATTTTTGTGGCTAAATTTTGTGACTCTAGATGAATCTCTTCAACATATTTATGTTTGTCAAACACCATTGTTGAATTTTTGTGCTCTATACTTTTGTAAATAACTCACACACTTTAAGCCTCTTCAATAAAAGTAGGTAGTCATGGGCAGCCAGCATGTTTTAGGGCCATAGGTTTTAACTTTTACAGCTTAATTTGTTCCTAATATGGGTTAAACTTTAAAGCAGCGCAAAGAAAGGATTTTGGGAGAATTTTTTTGTTTCACTTTGGTCAAAGTCAAAGCCTTTAATAGGAAAGTAGGATGAAAAGTAGAAAAGGTGGGGAGCAAAAGGAGTTTTAATGTTCTAGGAGTCCGAGACAAATAGGAATTATAGGGAAGCAGACTATAACTTTATTAAGTAAATAATAGTAATAAATAATTTTAATATTTTAATATTTTTTCTTTTACTTTTTTGCTTTACACGTAGTCATGTACAGTAGCTTCTCTAATCTTGCGGCCCAGGCCCCCCCAATTTCCTGTCTTTCTCTTCTCTCCGAAGCCAGTGGCCCAGCGCATCAACTTCCGGCAGTGTCGCTCTTATTTGTCTGTAACCTTACTCACCGTGAGTCGCGACTAATCAGATCTGCCAGATTCGCTGATTTATGTGACTTGGTACGAAAACGTACCATGATTCAGTTTGACGGGCCAGAAAGGGACTACGGAAGCACTACCTCTAAATCTGGTAACTATGATCCGAGCACCTGTATGCTAAAAACTCCACCAAGGATCCTCGAGGCATATTATGCTTCTAAGTTCTTGCCATCCTCCATTGCATTATGGAATCTTCTTCGCGTCCTCGCCATCACATCCTGGAATCTTCTTCAGGTCCTTGCCATCCTTCTCCTTTGACCTCTCCTCCAACGAAGACACCTTTACCAAAGACTGTGTTAACTAAGTGCACCTTATTCTTGAATACTAACAGCTTTTACGATTGATTCAACTTCTACTTTTCTTGCATCCAGTTCATCTTTCTTGCTTGAGAAAAGTTCTGTAGAGACAACGTCAATCTCTAATTCTCCAACTCTAAACTTGTCAAGCTTTTGAACCTAACTTTTCAAGCTACGATCAATCCAAGCCTCCGATGTGAATATCTAGATGTGATTTTGACGTAAAAAAGTTTGAGGCTAGTAACATTAATCTTGTTTAAGGCTAGAGATCTGTAATGTTCAGATCATACAGAGATGTTTGAATTTCCCTCTTAGCAAGAGGTAGATGGTAGCTAAATTGTTGAATGAAAAAACTTATGGGGCTTTGTAGTGTTTGGCAAAATTTTAGGCACTAAGTTAGGTGTCTTATCTTTTTTTTTTTTAATACATAAGTTTGCCACCTATACATACTACATATGTCACCACATCAACAAAATATTCCAAATTATTATACACTTGGACAAAAGTAATGGTAGTGTCCAATATCTGTGATAATGTAAAGTTGATACGCCATTTAACTGCAAAAAGAAAAAAAATAGTAGTAGCCGATTCGCATATAGCACAAACATGAGTGGACAATTTGCCTCTTTTTCTTGCACTTAAATAGTATTGGCTTTTAAAAGACATTGGTTTTAAAAGATAAAGATGTAAAAATAAAAATAACTCATCTTAAATTAAGTTGACTTAAGTTAAAATGAATTGGTGTGTATTTATATCTAATATTGGCCTAAGTATGGTGAGAATGCAAGCCACCTATTCTAACAAGTCTTCTTTTTTGGTTCATTCTTATGGATTGTAAGTGGTAGCAAAACTAGGGTGCTACAAATTGAACTAAGCAAACTGGTATTAACGCTTACTTTAGATGATGTGAACCTAAAGCATGCACTTAAAGACACCATCAGAACCCTAGATTGTGTATCTAGCGGAAACCCTCCAATAGTCAAATTAGCTTTTCAAATGTGAAGTGAAAGCTATTGAGTTTAAGATGGAAGGATGTAGAATGTCCCTTGGAATGCTATGGGGGTCCCATTTTATGGAGGTTGCTAGGAATCCATATGAATTATGAAGTTTGATGAATGTGGGATTCCCTTTTCTTATTCAGATCATATTCCTTTTTTGTGTAGGCATCGGCCTTTTAAATGTAGAAATGTTGAACTGGGCAACCATTGAATCGTACGGGTAGTCTAAGCCTCAATATGGTCCTATATAGTTTCAACTTGTCCCATTCCTTAAAAAATTGTTGGATATGGGCCATATAGTTTATGAGGCCCATTAGGGTGAAATAACGCATCCCTTGTAATAATGCCTCTATCAGCAAAACAGTGTTTCCTGGAGATGGGAGGCATAATGCCACTATGAGATCAAGGAAATGAAGCGAAGACTCCTTAAGATTAAGGGAAACAACTAGTGATCTGAGTAGACATGTGTTTTCTTGTACTTGTCAAGTGGGAGCTAAAATTATGCCTGTTTAATGTGCATCAGAGGCATCCCTACAAATGCCTCATGGCATCACTTGATGTTGTAAGGCATTTATAAGAGTTGAGGCCCATATGGAGCCTTGCCATTGGTCTACCCTAGCGATAGTGGTGGCAACAACTTTTGAGATATAAGGCAAAATGGCCCCTTTGGCTTTATAAAACGCCAAGGTTTCTCACTCACCTTTTCATCACTGTTTCCTCTACTTTCTTGCCCTAAACCTTCTTGTTTCTTTGTAATCTTTTTTCTTACTCTCTACTCTCTAAGGTTCGCATACATAGCATTCCCAGGGTTGTCTTCCTTTCAACTTAAAATCAAAGGTAAATTATTTCTCTTCAACTTATTTCAAAGTTTTCTTTTCCTTTTTCAATCTCATCCAATGTAGCTGGGGGTATTCCTAATGCCCATCTTATCCCTCTGTTCTTCTTTTACCCTAAAATGGCACCTTACTAGTCTACAGTAGAATAGGGTCACAGTACCTTTAATTAATTAGCTTATAGGATTTTAGGGATGATGATCCCACTTAGTTACCATTGGCTAATCATTACTTGTCAGTGAATTAAAATAATTTATGTGCAACTAGTTACTTAGCCTATCATGCAAAAAGATATTTATGAATTTCTCCTAGCAATGTAACTCAAAAAAATAAAATAAATAAAGAAAACATCACTCAAGCAATTCATTTAAAAGACATTTAAAATGTCCCAAGTTAACAAAATACTAGTTACTTAAAGTTCAAGTAATAGTTTGTGCACATTCTTTGACCCTAACATGCACCCAAAAGTAACTCAAGTATCATACACCACATTGCATCCTAATAGAGGCAATGTCTTAGTACACAAGGTACTTTATATAAATGGAAAAGTACTACTAAGATCACCTACTTGAGCTCCCAACTTTGAACTATTAAGCTCCAAGTGCAACCAAGTGCAAAGCCCCCACTTGTCCTTATACAACACTTAGCCTCTAGACTGTCAAGGCACAAATACTTAATTAGTACAAAACTTAGTTTATAAGTAACTTAGAAACACAAGGTTCTAAGTGAAATAAGAGGAGACTGAGGAGGTTGATGGCGAGGTCGAGGAAGAGATTGAGTCGAATGGAGTTGAAACCGAGGTAGAGGCCGAGGAGGTGATGGTAATGAGGTCAAGATGGTGAGGTGAACAAGCGACAATGGACGATGAGGTGATGAGGATGAGTGAGGCGAGTGGGAATGGTGGACGGTGGTGCTGATGGTGAGGAGGAAAGGTAAGGTGAGTTGAAGGGAAGTTGAAAGAGATGAGAGACAACGAGGTTAAGAAGAAGGGAAATAACCGGAGTGACTAAACTCTGACTACAACCTGACTGAACTCAACTAACAAAGTGAGTTGCAAAAGCAATCGCCTTATAGATGAATGCAGTTGCCCCATACACGAGCATAGTTTAAATTCAATTGCTATGTTCAACATTTCTCCAGTTTTTTTACTTTATATTTTCATATATACAAATATATAGATAATATATAGTACAAATATAAATATATGTATATACGAATATAATTATATATGTGGCATAATCTTAAATATGTGTATAAATATGTGTGTGTGTGTGTGTGTGTGTGTGCATACATATATATTATTACATATGTGGCATAATGATAAATATATATAAGTTCATAAAATTTTCTCCATATACATAATTTCAAAAATTAAAATTACTAAAGAAATTATATCATATATAGGGAAGTAAGAACCATAAGAACAATTCTCATACCTTAATAATTAATTACACTCAAATCATGCAAACCCTAAATTAAACCCTACGACCTAAAACTCTAAACCCCCGAAAACCCTAAAACTCTAATTCTATATCCTTAAATCATAAACCTTGAACCTAATTATATACCATTAACCTTAATCTCAATCCCTAAATTAAACTCTAGTTCTATATCCCTTAACCCTAAGACCCAAACCCTAAACCATGTTTCTATACATCCCTAAATCTTAAACCCTAAACCTAATATACCATTAACCCTAAACCTTAAACCCTAAAAAAAATCCTAAACCCTAAAAGAATCCCTATACATATATTCCTAAACTCTACAAAAACTCAAAACCTTAAACCATAAAACCCTGAACCCTAAACCTTATAAACCCTAAATCCAAAACCATAATTAAACCGTAAATTATAATTCCAAACCCCTAAACCTAACTACCAATAACCCTAAACCCTAAATACAAACCCTAATTAAAATATTAACCTAAATTAGAACCCTAAACCTAACTAACATTAACCCTAAAGCCTAAATACAAACCCTAAACCCTAAACCTAACTACCATTAACCCAAAAACCTAAACCCTAAATATAAAGCCTAAGCAAACCCTAAACCTTAAGCAAATCCTAAACCTTAAATACAAACCCTAATTAAACAGTAAACCTTAATGAAACCCAAAAACCCTAAATACAAAGCCTAATTAAACCTTAAATGCTAAACCAAATTTATGCCATTAACCTTAAACCCTAAACTTAATTTATGCCATTAACCCTAAATCTTGTACCTAAAATTTAAATCCCATACCCTAAATTTCAATACCCTAATACTTAATCATATACCTTTAAACCATCATTACTTTATATATATCCTTAAAGCTTAAAAAATTCTTAAACCCTAAATCATAAAAAGGATCTAAATTAATCCTAAAATAGTTCCCAAAACATTATTATTAAATTAATTCAATTAATACCCTAACCCTATAATAATTTCAAACCCTAAACCTTAAATAAAAATCCTAAACTCTAAAGGGCAGTTCGTTTCAGTTTAATGCAATTAAAGGGATCTAACTAATAACGGATTGGGTTTAGTTTTTTTGTGGCTTTGTTTGATTATTGGAAATTAGCCACAGTTTTTGGACTATTCAAGAAGTGTGCCACCTTCCTCCTTGGAGGTTTCTCTCAGCCGACGCTTGGATGACAACCCTTATCGTGAATGCGAAGATGTCATTAAAGAGCCACTGATCAGAGAACACCGTCTACGGCTAAGAATCGAACAACGCATGCAACAACCCTCACTGGTCAGAAAATGACATCTACGTCTAGGAATCGGACAACACACGCAACAACCCTCACCAGGGATGTGATCCTAACCTTCTATGGTTGGGAATCAACAATTGCCATCAAGGATAAAGCAAATGAGTGGATCTACTGGCTACCAAAATTCGAATCTGGCTATGGGTCACTAGTCGGAAGTTAGATTGGCATATGAAGGCTTGTCCGTTTAATATCTGGTGAGCCCTGCTTGCACTAGGGGCAGCAAGATGAGATGAAGCTAAGCTCATGGGGCAGGAGGATCCTAATCAAGTGATGGATGGCAGTGGCCGATTTGCTACAATACGTCTGAGTAAGAGGGGAAAGGGCACGCATGCAACATGTTTAAGTAGGGGCAGTGGATGTAAATAAAATCAATTTTATGAATTATTTTTTAGACCAACCAGTGGATCCTCCTGACCCTACCTAGACCCACAAATAATCCAGCCCCATTAATTTCATTAAGTCAAGTCAAATTGCCCCTAAATCTATCTCCAATACCCTTAACCCCTTAAAAACCCTAAATCCTAATTCTATATCCTTAAACATTATAGAAAACTTCCAAACCCTAAAATAAAATAAAAATCCTAATACATATAGCCTAAACTCTAAAAAAACCCAAACCCTAAAAACCCAAAACTTCTAAATCAACTTAGTCATTGAGAAGGCAACTGAGGCAAATTGGACACCTAAAAAATCGACTGAAAGGCAACTTTAGTCAATGTTTCTGACTTAAAACTGACTAATATGTGGGCAACTGAAACTTTCAATCGCTTATCGGTCGTAATAAAAAGTGCACCTTTTTGCTTCTGATTACTTAGCGACTGAAACACATAGCGCTATTTCAGTTGCTATTTGGAATCCTTGTTGTAGTGTTATGTTTCCTAGAGTAGGTTGTCACCCACTCCCTTCACTTACCAGTCTTTCCCTTTCTTATCATGTGGGGCAATTGGCTTAGTGGCTGTACTTTTCCAAGTTCTTCAAACTTCACTTTGGCTCCCTTAGTGAACTAACTTACAAAGCTTCTTAGCTTGATTTAGGCTCTCTTAGTTTATACTTCGATGCTGCATCCCTACAACTTAATAATTACATCATTAAAGTAACCGAACCCTTCTTGGCCCCCCACTTAGTACTTTTTTTCCTCCCTAAGGTATTATTATTTATCCATGAAACATAGCCCCCCTTAAATCACCTGCTTAATTGCCCTAATTAATTGATGCTTAAAAATATTTTAGAAGTGAATTGGAAACTTAATTTGAGCATGATATGGCCTTAGGATTACATAGGAAAAAGTTAAACATATTTGAGAAGGCACACAAAGCAACCTGGGATTGTTGCGGTCACACCTCATGAATGGTGTTAACGCAAATTAATTTTCCCCTAGCTACTAGAAATGGTGTAGGCACACCACCCAATGAGGTTCGATCGCACCATGCTTGTTGATTCATCTACCAAATACTTCTTATGCCTCATTCTCCTTCCAATCTTATTTTCTAGCAATCCTTCTACTATCTAGCTCAAATCTCACTTCTAATACTTAAATTATGTAAAAAAAAAAATGCATCAATTTTACTTAATTTAACTTAATTTTATCTGTATACCATCTGTTAACCAATTTTTTGGAAATTCTTTCTTAGATAATTCAACACCATTATAATAAGTGCATGCATTTCTCGATTCCATTCCTTGAAGTCTCTAGACCGTTTGGGAACTTGAAATAATAAAATATGTGCAATATTCTTAGCTATAATTAATGAAGGTAATCAAATATATTTTCAAAAAATTGATTGCCCAACTTTGTTTTGTTGTGTAATTCTTTATTCTTGATCAATATATAGTATAAAATTTTTTGTAAGACATAATATAGTAATAAAATATGTGATAATTGATAAATTCATAACAATTTTACTTACTAAAAATGAAAAACAAAGTATTTTTTTTTCACTAGTAAAGTGGTCAAAAGATATGACCACTTTTTTATATAGGATTTGAATACTTTTGTACCTTGAATCATAGAACTCTAATGAAATATACAATCAACAAACATTTATCGAATTTGAAAAAGAGTAAAAAAAAATGGTTTGATCCTCTTATTTTTATTTCTCGAACCAAGAGATACATGAATCGGGATCCTAATGCATATAGATACAAATGGCATCAATTTTACTTAATTTAACTTAACCCTTTACGTTCAATTCAAGCCAAAGTAAGATCAAAGCCACCAAGCAAACACAAAGTACACTTGTGCGCAATTTGTTTCCCTTAAGTTCCAACCCTGATTCCAAGCAAAACATGCACTACAACTACTAAATTAAGACCATAATTAATCATATTTTAGGCTTAGAACCAACTTAAAACCATAGATAAAACATTCCTTAGGGTTTTAACTCAAACTTGAAGGAATAAACTCTAAAGCACCAAATACACTAATTTCTAGTTAAGAGCTTGATGTAGTTGCTTTGGGACCTTTAATTTTCATAAATAATGGAGGAATTTGGGAAGAGTTGAAAACCAAGGGCTATGGAGAAAGGAAAGGCATGAAATTGGTTTAGGAGAGGTAATGAATAGTGTATTGATTTACCTAAAAGAACGTCATTACCTACTCCCACTAAATCTTAGCCATATCTTCCTCCACTTACCAAACAAGTTTTAATTTACTAATTTTTTTCACTAGCCATTTAATTCTAGCCATCCCTTAGGTCCCATAGACAAATACTCTTCTTGCCTTTAGCCTTTCATCCTTATGCCATAAAAGGCACAATAGCCCTAAATTCTTAGTTAGTGCATTTTACCCCTAACTTTCATTCTTGGTTCCATGGTTAGAGTAACTTATGGCCTTAAATGATTTGGTAAAAATTACTTTTATGAACTTAATTTTAGAAAAATTAAACTCATGCCACTCACTTGGGTCAACATTACAATTTTTCCCTCTTACCCTTTGGTGCCATTTTATAGTTAGGAATATAACCTTAATTAGCTTGCTTTTCTTACTTAATAAGAAAATAATTTGAGGCATTCAAATAAACACAATTTAATTAAATGTACTTACCTAGTCAAAGCAAGTTGTTAACTAGGAGATCCATCATATAGTCTTCATTGGGAAAGGCTATTATAGACTATCAGCCCATTGCGGCCATAGAGGCTCTTACTAGGGTAGAGAATAAGAAGATGGTGATCTTCCTTATTCTTTTGGAGATCAAGGGGAACAAGAACACCTTGTTGGCAAAGGAAATGAAGACTGCCTGCTAGTGGTGTTCATAGCCCATAGTTGTTTTGGATGTCCAATAGGATGAAGACATTGCATAATGCTAGCAAGGTGATCCTCATCAATTGCTTTGCCCAGCTTTATGATGGCTTCGATTCCCCATCAATCCTCTGGTAAACTGGCTCTATGAATTCAATCACATCCCTACATCCTAGCTCATTCCTAATTCTTTCACTCATATAAATGTCTTCATTTCTTTACCATAAGCTCAATGGGTTAAACCTTTATTAAATGCCTTCCTCCAATTTTATGCCTTTTGGGTTAGGAAAAATTCAGCCTTTTCCCTTATTCCCACTATATCTCACAGGAGCAATAAGTCCATTGACTTCACCTTCTACAAGGGCTCTGATATGAACAACCCCACCCAGGAGATGTATGAACGACCCCTTTATTTAAGGGCTCTAATAGATGGGGGACATTTAACACGTTGCTAACATGGTTGGAATCCATCATCTCCAATGACAACTCTGAGGTCTTATTGTCTTCACCTTACTAGAGACTAGGTGAGATGACCTTTTGTTAGGTGTGTATAAGTCAAGCCTATTTAAGCTGCAAAAGGGGGGATAACCTTACAAATTAGGTGGTTGGGAAGAAGGAGATGTTGATTAAGGCCTTTGAGATGGCAGCCTAGGCGAATAGTGGTCCTTAAGGTTCCGATACTTGCACCTTTCTTTTGCATACAAATGTACTAATCAACTTGATGTCTTTCCTGTAGACATGTATTGTGCTGCGATGTTTTTAAGCAATAGGAAAAACTGGGTGAATGGAATCGTTGATTCAGGAAGGCTTCAATCTATGCCTTTAAAGGTTATACACATTTTGCTGCTACCAATAAGGGCTCCTATAAAGGTCCTGCTACCTCTATCGTTGGCCCTAAAGGTCATTGAGGTTGAGGGGTCACCTAAAACTGTGCTTTCCTAGTTCAAGAACACCATTTTGGATCCCATCCTTAAGCCTTACAAGGTCAAGGCCATCATTAAGGTGACTCTTAGAGATTAAAGGGAAATAGCTGGTGATCTAAGTGGACATGTGCTCTCTTGCACTTATCGAATGGACATTGAAATGAAGCCTATTTAATGTGAGAAGTTTTATGTGGATATATAGTCACAAGTTCTATAATATAAACACCAAGTTTTTAATGAACCAAGTTTAGAATCGGTCTACAGAACATCTGCTCATATCACATGGGTTATCCTTTGGAAAAAAAAAAGTGCCAGGTGCCTTATGTTGTAAAAATTTTGTCTATATATGCACATAATGATTTCAACATTTCTCCCATATGGGATATGCGGGTGTTACAAACTCTCCCTTATATAACCAATGTCCTCTTAGGGGTCTGTCGGATTATTTAATTCTTTCAACTAGTAACCTTTCAAATCTAATTACTTGTTCCATGGCTTTTTAAATTGGATTACTTGGCCTCCCTAATCTAAGATTAGCCCCGATAGACAATGCATTTGCACACACTGTATGTCATATCATCGTGGCCCCCAAGTCAGCTCTGATATCATTTATATCAACCCAAGTTCGAAACTGGTCAATGAAACACCTATCCATGCCATATGGGACATCTTTTAGAAAATGATAAGCACTAGGTGTTTATGCTTTGGAAATTGTGTCTATATTTCTACTCAAGGCTTCCAACATTTCTTTCATGTGGATGTGGGGTATTACAATCCCAGTAGAAATCCATTTCACTATTCTTATTTTGGTCTAACAAGAATATATTTATCTTGGAACATGGAGAACTCCTAATTTAGATTAACTCCTCTCTCAAGATAACTCATCCTTATTGTTGAGTTAATCAATTGAAATATTTTCCTAACCAAAAACCCTTAAAAAAACATTGTTCATTCTTTGAGTCTCATTACTAGGTTTGACCCCAGCTCAAAGGTCTTATGTTGGTCTATATGTAGACTTGTATACAATCCCTTTTGCCTACATAGTGATCAAATCAAACATACAATCAATTAGCTTCACATGCTCAAAATCACACACTGAATTAACAAGCTAGCTTTTACCAGTTCAACAACAACAAAGCACATGTGGATATATCACAAGAAACTATATTTAATTAAACCACAAAAAATATCATTTTTGAGTTTATCTCATCTAAGCAGGAGGGGAAAATTAGCCCATCATGCTAATAAAGAAATACAACAAGAACTGAAGAATGCTAGAAATCAAAGACTCCATCTCCTAATGTTTTTCTATCCAAGAAATTCTTGCTCTGACATGAATCAATTGGTGCTAATGATTAGAGCTATCTCTTGCAGGCATGTAAAAGAACCCTAAACTCTGCATTCTTTTTTTTTCTTTTCACTATTTTCCTCTTTATAAAAAACTGGAAAAAGATAATGGGAAAACCCAAAATAGCAACTGAATATGGTTATAGACACGGGCATGTTGTAGGCCATGTCTCACATTTGAATAAAAAAAGTCATGAAAACATTATTACAATGGCGAAACCATATAAGGGTGAGGGTTGCTGCTACCCCCCTCTAAAAATTTTGAAATTACATGAATATGAGGTACTAAGTTTGTCATTTTGTGAGAAGTTAAGGACCAAGTGTGAATCCCCCTTGAACTAGTGGAAGAATATAAAGATAAGAGGCAGTAAGGCATGTATCCAAAAGTATTAGGACCAACATTGTAATTATACTTTTCATTTATAAACTCAAATAGTGTCATTTATTCTATTGCCTTAACCCTCTCGATGCCTCGCAAGTCACAGGCAAGCCCCAAACATGGGAAATCCCCAATTACCATTTACTACACTTGTTCTACTTGCTACTCAACCTCTTGCTCTCGCTCTATCACTCATCCCACCTTTGCACTTTCGAGCCAAAGATCTTGTTTCTGCCACTGCATTAGTGTCACAATTGTAGACACGGGTGTGATAGTTGACATAACATGTTTCCCCCATAACAGGTGTGCTGTTAACAAAAACAAAGGTTACATGGCTAGGTCCTTAGGCATGTTCACTCTAGTTTCTTCAAAATTTTATAATTCAAATCTAAAACTCTTCAAAATCTTTGCTTTTTGCAAATGGGCTAAAATATGATCTTACAACAAAATATAAAGCAATTAAGCACTAATTTCTATCAAACTACTTAAAAGACAAGCATATATCAAGTAAAATCATAGTAAAAATATGTGTAACTGGGTACATTTTATAATCCCCCACACTTAAACCTTTGCTTGCCTTCAAGCAAACCAAAGTGAAAAACCTAAAAAGTAAATGAAGGATATACTCTTAAGGAAAAGAAAATAGAAGAGAATTGAAATTATAAAGGTCACAAAAACTTAGCAAGAGATATCATACACTTTTTAAAATAAAATAAATTAATGAAAACAATTTATTCACAAGCTAGCCACCCATATCTTTTAAAGGTCAAAGATGAAAATCAAATTTTCATGTAAAGTAAAAAGCACAAACCATACTGATAGCTGAAGGGCTATCACCTCTCTTAATATATACTCCCTACGAATAAGATGGTCGAGAAGCCTGTCATCATCTGAAAGAGGCGCTATCGCTAACCTCGAAAGGGATGAAGCCGAACACCTCAGACGTGTGACTTCGGCTAGTACGTCAAGAATTTCAAGTATGTCGCTGGTGCCTTCGGGGAACCAAACGAATCATCTTCGGGGAAGAAGGACCAGCTACTTCAAGCAAGAGAGAATTTTCCCGAAGGAACAGCTCCTGAACTAAGGAATCCCTCGAAGTGCGGACATGATTGCTGAAGGAGAACATTCGTACCGAAAGATGACCTCGGGAGTACGGCAGAAGCATTTAAGGAGTCTCTAACATGTCGCCCACACGCGCTACACGTCGCCCTAAAAAGTGATCTGACGCACCGACGCCGTCCATGTCTTGTCATGACCTGTCTCGGTTCCTGGCCCGAGGAACCTACAAATGGCTACCTATCCCCTATGCCCCGAAGTACAGGTCACATTCGACCGAACATGTGTTGTGATCTGAACAGGCTGCGCACTCCTATAAATATCAAGAAAAAGGGGCTCAACGGGGGATCAGACCCCTCTCCCTGAGAAAACACAAGCAGGCAAGATCACTCAACTTCCTTGTACTCTCTCCTTCTTTTCCTTTCCGAAATACTGACTTGGGTGTCAGAGGCTCCTCCCTGGAAAGATACTCCGGGGACCTCCTAACCCCATTCTTCCAAGCGTTTCAGGCACATTCCCCTGGGAAACCTTTGTTCTAGACGTTCTTCCTCACTGGAAGTCCCTCCTGAAATCACAATGTCACCTAACAAAGATGCTGCTGCCATCATGTCGGCCATCATTTGGCGCCGTCTGTGGGAACTCACCCTCAGGTCGCCGTTCAAAGTACAAGGGACTTCTGAAGTGCTCGTCCGTGCCCAAAGCTCAACCAGCTATTGAGCAAACCCTTCTAGGGACTTCCTCACCTAAGGAAGAACATCCTCTAGTCATAACTATGAGTTTTCTACTCGACTTTCAGCGCTCTATTGTGGCTGAAATGACACAGCAGATAGACCGAAGGTGGCCGCAACCACCTCAGGCCCAAAGGCCTTCCTCGCTAGTACTCCCTCGGGAGAAAAGCCCTAAATCAACCTACCGTAGCTTGGGAAGCGGGGATCCGCGTGATGAGTCCTCGACGGAAAATATACCCCTCGGGGTATGACCTACGGGACAAATGGGGTCCAAGTGACTGAAGCCTCCTCGCCAAAGGAGCTCATCACCTGAGGCGAAGTCGCCATCCCCTCGGCGTTGAAGTCAGTCCTCGAAGAGGCGCCGACAATCTCCCTTCCCAGAGGCCTACAAGCACCAGGATGAAGAGCCCAGTGCCACGCTCCTTATGGAGAAAATATTGACAAGGTTGGAGAGAGTGGAGAAACAGGTAGCTCGGAAACCAGTTTGGGCTAGGCTGTCTGAAACTTTTAGTGGGGATGAATCACCGTTCACTCGAGCAGTAGTTGAGGCAGCCATGTCGAGTGACTTCTGGGTGCCTCGGCTGGAAACCTATGATGGCCGAATTGATCCCTAGGCTCATTTAACCAAATACAAATGTAGCATGGTGTTGCACGGTGCTGATGATGCTACCCTGTGCAAATGCTTTTAAGGTCACCCTCATAGGACTAGCAACAGTGTGGTATAACTCGTTGGCTGCCGGAACCATCAGGGAGTTTCAAGAGTTATCTACGGCCTTTATGCAGCAATTCATTGGAAGCCGGCTGATGGCGAAGATGCCTATCCAGATGTTCGACATAACGAAGAAAAATGCAGAAACCATCCGCGACTATGTCGAAAGGTTTAACAGAGAGGCCTTAAGTGTTCTAGACTTTCAGCCCGAAATACTCATCCTCGCCATGACACGGGGCCTTCGGAGGGACTCACAGCTGTTCTACGAATTTTCCAAGGACCCCCCGGACACACTTGGCGAATTCTACCGAAGGGCCGAACAGCACATGATAGCCGAAGAGCTGAGAATGGGTGGACCGAAGTCTGATCACACCCGTGCCGAAGGGTTCAGCTAGCAAACGCGGTATCTAGCCGACCAGGCAGGACGACCTTGAAGGTTTAAGGGAAGGAAACCCCCGACCTTCACACCCCTGAACACCACAAGGACCAATATCCTCATGACAATGGAAAGGCAGGGGACCCAGATTCATCGGCCAAGGGCCATGACCGCTGATAATAAGAAGAACATGAAGAAGTTCTGCCAGTTTCACCGCGACCACGGGCATGACACCAAAGACTGTTTCCAATTGAAAAAGTACATAGAGTCATTGATAAAACAAGGCCAACTTCTGTGATATCTGTGAATGCCTTCCCCGAAGGGAAGAAATGAGGAAGAAGGAAAGGTAGATGATGAAGAGTACGACTCCGACAGGCGGAGGAATAGAAGTCTGAAGAGGCGTCCTCCACCTCCGGCGGGAGTAATACAAACAATTACGACGGGACTTCCATCCTCGGAGAGAAAGAGGAAGGTCAGGGAAATATCTGTGATGGAATATCAGAGTCCATCGAAGAAACTAGCCCGCAAGGATGGTTCCACCATCATCTTTCCCCATGACGATCCGCTGTTGGTCATGGTGAGGATAGGAAACTTGGACGTCAAGAGAGTATTACTTGACGATGGATCAAACGCTGACGTCTTGTTTTCACATTTGCTGCCAAGCTTGGGTATATTCAACACCGATCTCAAGCCTGTCACTTTGCCTACTTTCGGGGTAGGACCATCCGAACTGCCTATCCTTGGATGGATCGATCTCCCCCTGATGATGAAAGGAACTTCGGTTGATGGGACAAATGAACTGTTCGCCTCCACAATGACAAGGTTCATCATTATGGATGTCCCTTCGTCATATAACGCCATCCTTGGTAGGCAAACGCAAGGAAATTTACACATTCATCCTAATGTAAAGTACTTGACCGTTACCTTCGCCACCAAGGATGGAGACGCGGAAATCTTCATTGATCAAGGCGAAGTAAAGAAAGTGTTCATCGAAGCGTGAAAAGCTCCAGCAACCAAGCTTGCACAAACTATAGAGGAATAGGCTTTGTCAGATAGAAAGCCAAAAGAGGGAGAAACAGAGGATCTCGCGAAGTTAGAAATGGAAGAAGTAGAACTTGTCCCAGGCCGAAGTACCCGAATAGGGAAAAACCCGGCTGAAGGCGACAAGAAAAATCTTGTATCCTTTCTACTAATGAATAAAGATCTGTTTGCTTACTCACCAAAAGATATGCTTGGGGTAGACCCTCGCATAATACAGCATAGCCTCAAAGTAAGTCCGAAAGTAAAGCCAGTCCAAGAAAAGAAACGGGGTACCTCAGCACATAAAAACAACTTCATTAAAATTGAGGTACAACGCCTATTGGACGCAAACATAATTAGGGAGGTCAAGTACCTCGAATGGTTGAGTAACGTGGTTATTGCCACAAAAGAAGGGAGCAGCAAGCTCCGAATGTGTATCGATTTCAGGAACTTAAATGATGCTTGCTCGAAAGATTCATACCCTCTCCCACCAATAGACCAGTTGGTATACTCGACTACCAAATACAGACTCTTAAGTTTCCTAGATGCCTTCAGTGGGTATCATCAAATAAGGATGAACCCCAAAGATGAGGAAAAAACCGCCTTCATCACGGAAGGTGGAATGAATTGTTACATCAGGATGCCCTTCGGACTTAAAAATGCAGGAGCAACCTACCAGAGGCTGATGAACAAGGTCTTCAGTGACAAAATAGGAAGGAACATGGAAGTTTGTGTTGATGACATGATAGTTAAGAGCAAGCTGCCCAATAACCACATCGCAGATTTAAAGGAAACCTTCCACCAGCTCAGAACCTTCGAAATTTGCCTTAATCCCGAAAAATGCGCCTTCGGTGTAACCTCGGGAAAGTTTCTCAGGTACATGGTATCAAAAAGGGGTATTGATGCTAACCCATAAAAAGTTAGTGCTTTGCTTGAATCCCGAACTCCCGTCATGATAAAGGATATACAGAGACTCACCGGAAGGATAACTTCTCTTAGTAGATTTATTTCCAGGTATGGCGATCGGTGTTGAGCATTCTTTAAAGCCCTCACTAAAGCAGCAAAAAATGAGGGTGACCTTGGATGTAATAATCATCCTTGGAACGAGGACTGCCAGAAGGCTTGGGAAGATCTTAAAGCCTATTTGGCCCGTCTGCCTACTCTTCAGCAACCTTGCATGGGAGAGCTCCTCGTGTTGTGCCTCGCTGTTACAGGAAAAGTAGTAAGCTCCGTCCTTGTGAAAGAAGAAGGACTAAAGCAATGGCCGGTTTATTATGTAAGCAAGTCCTTGCACGGCGTCGAAGTCAGGTATCCCTTGCTACAAAAAGCTATATATGCCTTGGTGTTGGCGGGAAGAAGACTAAGGCCATATCTTCAAGCTCACCCAATAATCGTCCGAAGTAGTCTACCTCTATGGGACGTTATAAGGAAAGTCGATCATTCGAAAAGGCTTTCCAAATGATGTATAGAGCTTGGTGAGTATGACATCATTTACGAACCTCGAAAAGCCATAAAAGCTCAAGCTCTAGCAGACTTTATTGCCAAAGTACCCATCAGCGAGGCCAGCCATTCAGATCCCGGAGAGGGTGAGCCAGAGTGGATTTTGTTTGTAGATGGAGCCTCAGGGTCCGAACACCAGGGAGCTGGGGTAATTATCTGAGGTCCCGAAGGTCTAGAAGTAACGAAGGCCATCAAATTTGGCTTTAACATCACCAACAATATGGCTGAATACGAAGCTCTCATAGTTGGGTTACGCCTAGCCAGAAAAATCGATGTAGGAAACTTAAGAGCCACAGTGATTCCCAACTGGTAGTTCGACAAACAGTAGGGGACTACGGTGCGAAGGACCCGACCTTGGCAAAATTCCATAAGCTGGTAGCAAAATTTATCCGAGAGTTCGACACCGTGCGAATTGAAAATGTGCTTCACCGAGACAACACCGAGGCAGATTGCCTAGCAAAGTCAAAAACATGCACCGAGGTGCTGAATCACCCGATCATAGCGGTGTTGAGCATAATGACCTCGGAAGAAGGCTGGAGAGATCCTATGAAAAGATATCTCGCAAACGGCGAGCTCCCCAAAGACCCCAACAAAGCGGCAAAAGTACGAAGGCGTGCCGGCCGACTCTTCTTAATTAGGGAAGAACTGTATCGGCAGGGATATGTAAATCCACTACAGAGGTGTGTTGGCAAAGAGGATACTAAGATAATCCTCACAGAAGTTCATGAAGGCGCTTGCGGTTCACACATTGGAACCGACGCCCTTGCAGCAGTAATACTTCGTCAAGGATACTTTTGGCCTACCTTAAAAAAGGATGCAAGGCAGTTCATCCAGAAATGCGGTAATTGCCAAAGACGCGTAAATATGCAAAGGACACCCTAAGAATTTGTAACCTTGGCAGACTATCCCTGGCCCTTCACAGTTTGGGGCATAGTCCTTATCGGGCCACTCCCAATAGCGCCTAGAGGCGTGAGGTTCTGTGTGGTCGCAGTGGATTATTTCTTTAAGTGGATCGAGGTAGAACCTCTAGTGACTATCTCCGCAAAAAATGCGCAGAAGTTCGTATGGAAGAACATTGTGTGCAGATTTGGCATACCAAGGGTTCTAGTAGCCAACAATGGATCCCAGTTTATGAGCAAAGGGTTCCAAGAGTTTACCAACAACCTCAGAATAAAAATGCACTTCGCTCCAGTAGCTCACCCCCAAAGCAATGGACAAGTAGAAGTATCTAATAGGACCATAAAAGATGGCCTGAAAAAGAGGTTGGGGGAAGCAAAGGGAAAATGGCCAGGAGACCTCCCGAGCGTGTTATGGAGCTACTGAACAACACCTCGGAGAGCCACAGGGGAAACACCTTTTTCACTTGTTTTTGGTTTAGAGGCTGTCATCCCAGTTGAGGTAGTACAACCATCGGTGCGAGTACAAGTGTTTGACGAAGGGGGAAATGACCTTGGCCTAAGAACCAAGCTGGACCTTGTTGGCGAACACAGAGAAATAGCTGAACTCAGAAGAAAAGCTTTCCAGCAAAGAGTGGCCGCGGCTATAAACTTGCGTGCTAGGCCGAAGGAAATAAGGAAAGGAGACCTCGTTCTCCGAAAGGCTGAATTTGGACCCTGAAGGCCGTCTTACGGGGTACTTCGTGCAAATTGGGAAGGCCTTTATTTGGTGCTTGCTGAAGTACGAAAAGGAGTATATAAATTGGGCGATGCCGAAGGCGTAGAATTAAAAAATACATGGCATTTGGATGCCTTGAAAAAATTCTATGCCTAAGATTTTTGTGGGAAAATTGTACAAGTTAGAAAAATTTCTAAGTACAAAAGTTTCATTTCACCAAAGCAGTTATCGCCGAGCACAGTTCAAGAAAGTTTATTTACAAATCTTATCCGCCTTTTCCGAAGGTGCAAATTTACTTAAGAGAATTTAGCAAAGGTGATTCCAAGGGTGATTGGCGTAATAGGCATAAACATGATTTTCTGAAGTCTCTTGAACGAATGTGTTTGGGACAATGGGAAATAAAAGATCTTGCGCAAAAGACTTATTTGAAAAATTCATAAAAGAAAGAAGGAGTTTTATTAAGCTGAATCTCATTACAAGGAGAGAAGGTTGCCAAAAGAAGAAGTACAAAAAAGAATAAAAGGAAGGCAAAGGTGGTGCCCGGCAGCATCTTCGTCGGGTGACATAACGATTTCGGGAGGGACTTCCTGAAAAGGAGGACGTCTGGAGCAACAATTTCCCAGAGGGGCGTGCTTGAAATGCTCAGAAAAAAGGGTTAGGAGGTCCCCGGAGTGTTTTCCCAGGGAAGAGCCTCTGATGCCCAAGTTAGTGTCCTGAAAGAAGATAGAGGAAGAGCACAGAGAAGCTAAACGGCCTTGCCTGTTTGTGTTTTCTCAGGGAGAGGAGGTTGGATCGCCCGGGGGGGGGGGGGGGGATCCAACCCTTTACCAGGGCCTGTTTCCTGGTATTTATAGGAGTGCCCAGCCCATTCAAATCATGACACATGTTCGGTCGGATAAAATCTGTACTTCTGGCCGTAGGGCACAGGTAGCCGTTTGTAGGTTCCTTGGGTCTGGAACCGAGACAGGTCATGACAAGACCTGGACGGCGTCGGTGCGTCAGACCCCTCTTTGAGGCGGTGTGTAGCGCATGTGAGCGACATGTCAGAGGCTCCTTAAATGCCCATGCCGCACTCCCGAGGTTCTCTGGGCGAGGTCGTTCTTCGGTATGGACACCCCTCTTCGGGAATTATGCCTGTAGTTCGAGGAATTCCCTGGTCCAGGGGTTCCGCCTTTGGGGAGATTCTCTCCTACTTGAAATAGCTGGTTCTTCATCTCTGAAGGCGATCTGTTTGGTCCCCCGAGGGAGCCGGTAGCATCCTTGGAATTCTTGACATTCTAGTCAAAGTCTCGAGTTCGGGGTATTTGACTTCGCTCCTTCCGAGGTCTGTGATATCACCTCTTTCAGGTAACGCCAGGTTTCCCAACCATACTATTGGTAGGAAGTATGGTCTGAGAGAGGCGATAGCCCTTCGGCTATCACATACCCCCCTTCGAAAAATCGGAGTGAAAACTTCGGTTTGTAGGCTTTCTGAGGGCGTCCTTCGGGGGTCTTGGGTGTAATACTTGTGCCGAAGATGCACCTTTTGTCCGAAGACATAGGCTGTTCGACCATAGCCTGTCTTTTGGTGTCTTCGAGGTAACCCACTTCTTTCCTTTTACAGGTCTGCACAACGTCGTGTCTCATAACCAAGCGTGTCAGTTTGGAGTAGCGTGCCCAGGGTTTAGGGGTGTCAGAAGGCGTGTCCCTTGTTTGGCGCAATGGCTGACACGTGGCACACTTGTCATTGGAGGGGACTGCATCGGTTACGGCAAGCCTGCCTTTTTAGACACAGGGAGCAGTTATGGCAACTTTTCCCCTTTGTGGAGTACTTATGACGCCGGTTCGCCTATCCGCCTTCTGCCTATATATAGGCTGTTTTGTCATAAGTTCCTTTTGTTCTGCTTTTTCTCTTTCCTTGCTCACAACTGTTTTTGCATTTTTCGCGATGGTGTTTTTTCTCAGGCGATTTCCGGCCACATTTTATGACGACGATTCCAAACCTAGATTTTGGCAAAGCATTTGGTGGGTTTTGACTTCCAAAATTCTTTGATTTTCTGTGCTCTTTTGTTTCTCTAGACGCTCTTTGGAAGTTGGTTTTTTGCCCCCCAAAGTCATTTTTTTCTTCAAAAATGTCTTCGCCAACTCCTCTTATGACTGTTTCCCCTCTCCCAGAAAGCTGGCAACCCCTTTTCCACCATCCCTTCTGCTCCACTTCAGAAAAATTGGAGAAGTGGAAAAAAAAAATTCTTTCTTCCTTCTTATGCCACCACCAGACTTCTTAGCTCCCAAACATTTAGTTTTATGAACCGGAAGGACGAGGTCACCGTTTTCCACGCCCAACTGAAGGCCGGACTTCGGTACCCTCCCTTGAAGGTGATTTGTGACTTTTGCCAAGTTCATGGCATCACCGTAAATTAACTCCCCCCGAACTCGTACTGCTATTTCAACGTCTTCCTTTGCATGTGCGGTGTTTTCAAAATAGAACCCCATTTCATTCTTTTTATGCAGTACTATAAGCTCTCCGCGGTCCCGAAAGGTGGCTTTTACTTTATGCTACCTTGGGGATCAGGGAGTAAAAAATATACGTTCACCTTTGCCGCTAAAAACAGCTGGTGAGGGTGGCAAAGCAAATACCTTTTTCTAAAGATGGGGGAGGCTTTGTCGTATGTTCCGACCAAGTGGGCTCGGGGAAAGCTGGAAACGAATGTTGTAACCCGAGGAAGCTGCTGACTCCTGAGTTGGCGGCCAGATTCACGGACTTCGACAAACGGATCTGGGCGGTCTCTGACTGGGATTCCGAGGTCCCACCGCGTCCCTCTACCCCTTCCCCATTATGTTGAAACTGATGACCGAGGGGGTCCTTCGGGCACTAGGGGTAGTAAAGGAGCATAAGACGGACCTCGGGATACCAGCTCCTACCATCGCAGGGAAAGACTCCTGGCTGGTGAAACTCCTTCAGAATGAGGTTACTTACGAGGCCTTTTGTGAGAGTAAGTTATCCCAAATTCTTTTTGTTATAGTTACCACTTAGACTCACACTGATATTTTCCTTCTTTTTCAGATATGGGCAACAAGTCCACTGCTTACTACAAGGCACTCTTCCTCGGTCAAGCCGAGAAGGGGGAGCAATCAAAGAAGGCCGTTTCCCGAAGGCGAAAATCGTCTGGGGCTAGGCCATCCTCGGCAAAACGGGTGAAAAAAGACTCTTCTCCTCTTCTTCCAGAAATTCTCGAGGAGGCGCATGAGGAGCCTGATGCCGCTGTTGCCCTGCCGACCGAGGTTGCCGCTGACACTCATTCTCGGAGTCCCACTTCCTCGGCGGCTCTTTTGGACGCCTTGGTGGAAGTCCCTTTTGCCGAGGAGCGCCGCAAGGGCAAAGGCAAGGAAATTTCTGCCGAGGGGGTCTGGGACTCTCATGATGATGTCACCGAGGTGCCGCTAGGTTCATTTTTTGGACAAGTTGTAGTGTCTTTATTTTTTAAACTTTGAGAATTGCTTGCCTTAACAAGTTTCTTGTCTTGTCGTGCAGAGGAGGTACCATCTTCGGGGTGGGTGGCTGAGCACGCCCGGAAACGGGCCCTTCGGGATTCCCATATCCCGAAGGGGAAGATCCCAAGGGAGCCTTTCTAGTCGTTTACGGAGGACATGAACTTGTACTCCGGCGACTGCCAGCAAATGGCCAACCAAATTTCAAAGGGGATCCTCACCGAGGCCTCTTTCAAGGCTATTTTCAAGGGTTGTTCGAACGAAGAGTCTCTTGCTGCAAAAGTTTCCGAGCACGCTACCCAGGTATACTTCGTGTCTTGTTTTCCTTTTGATTTCTTCTAAGTGTTTGGCTCATTTTTTGCCTTACTAACGTTGTTCTTACTTTGCAGCTATTGGGGTACACCGGCCTCCTTAGGGTTCGGGCAGCGAAGCAAGCGGCGTTCTGAGCCTAGGCCTTAGACTGTGTGGAGAAATCCAAGGCCATGTGTTCTGACTTGGTTGCCAAGAATGTGGAGACAGCTCAAGCTGCAAAGGAGGTTGCTGCCGTTCGGGAGGAGTTGTTGAATGAAAAAGAGGAACTTCTGAAGGACTTTTCCCAAAAGATTTCTAACCTCGGTTCCAAGGTGGCAGAGCTGACTTCGGAAAATGAGGCATATCAGAAGGAGAAGTCAGAGTCTGAGGCTTTCTTGGCGAAGGTGCTTGCTAAGAAAGCCGCGCTTCAGGCCGAGGTCGAGTCCTTGAAGAAGGAGCTAAAGAAGAAGAAGACGAAGGCACTTGATGTCCTGCGGCGGCTTCATAGTATGTCATTGTATGGGTAGGGCAAACTTCTGGTGGGGGAGAACACTTTGGGAGGAGATTCCCCAGTGGAGGGTACCTGAAATACTCCAGAAAACGCGGGTTAGGAGGTCCCCGGTGTGTATTCTCGAGGAGGAGCCTCCGACGCCCAAGTCAGTTCTTTCAGATAGCTGGACTATGTGCTCTTTTGTGTATTCAAAGAGAACCTTTTTTCCTTACCCCGCTAGGATGCTTTCTGGGTGTTTTATATAGGAGGCGTACAGAAGCCATTTTCCTCTTGTGGTTGTCCCAGATCACGACACGTGTCCGGTGAGATGCGATCCATGCTTTTCCGGGAATGAAGGGATGCTTATCTCAGCAAAAGTAGCCTGGCTAACAGCCTAGGCATTCTGAGAGTGTCGTATCAAGGTGTCCCTCTGATGGCGTGCTCTAGTGATAGCGTGTCAGAATGTACTTGGGGGATGACTTTTATGGGGAGGTGTCAGAGGCTCCTTAAATGCTTTGTTCGTACTTTCTGAGGTTACTTTAACGTTTCGGGGAATACATTCCCCGAGGGTGGGTCCTCCAAGGGATACTTCTGTTTCCGAAGAGGGTCTGACCGCTCTACCGAGGTTGGTCCTACCATTTCCTAAGGAAGCGAATTCCCTACATCAGCCCAGGGGGATCGTTCATCCTTCCGACCTCGGCTGGCTGTTTCCCTCTGGCAAAGTCGGTACTCTGTCAGGTCTGGGAGCTCGGCCAGCGATGGGCACCTCGGCTATAACATGCCCCCTCCTGGAGAGCCGGAGCGGGGGCTTCGGTTATGTTTTCGAGGAGGTCCCTTTGCCAATCTGGTGGCTGAAACTTTTCTTGGAAAGTTGCCTTGCTTCAGAAGGCGTCTCCTCAGAACTGAGGTACCCTCATCTAGTTTTCTTGATGTCCTCAGAATGCACGTTACTTTTTTCCTTTTTTTCTTTTTCAGCCACGAGTCTGTGAATCATCGTGTCCTTTGGCTAGGCGTGTCAGTCATGGGTAACCGTGCCTGGGTTTTCGCGATGTTAGAGGGATGTGCCCTGGTTCTTCGCACTGTGTGACACGTGGACGCCGTTGGATGGCGAAACAACTATGCTGGTTACATCAACCGCACCTCTTCGCCTTCAAGGAGTAATAATGATGCGGTTACATCTTCAAAGGATGATTATGACGACGTTTCACTCATCCTTCTTCGGTCTATATAAGCACCTTCCATCCCATTTTGTCTCACTTTTTTGTTTTAGCTCTTGTCTATACTAGAGCCTTTTATTGCCCTTTTTCTTTTTCCGGCGGCGGTTCTTACGACAGAGTGACCTCCAGCGATTCCTTGTAGCGGTGTTTCGCAGTTCAGGTTTTAGCAAAGTCTTTGGTGGGTGTTCCCTTTTTGTGGTTTGTTGTTGTTCCTCTATTTCTTCCAGAGTCATATCTCTTTTTCTTATTTTTTGAAAAATATCAAATCCGACTCCATTGATGACTGTGCGCCCTCTTTCTGCAAACCTTGCCTCCCTTGAGGCTTATCCTTGTTCCATTACTTTGGAAAAGATGAAAAAGTGGGTGGCCAAGTACTACCTCCCTTCTTATATCACAAAGAGGTTACCTCTACCGGGATCTTACGATTACGCAGCTTCTTTGGGGGAGGTTACCGTTTACCGAACTCAACTGAAAACTGGTCTTCGGTATCCCCCTCATCGCATGATATGCGAATTCTGCAAATTCCACGGTATTGCCGTGAACCAACTCCCCCCAAATTCTTACTCTTACTTTAATGCTTTCCTCTGCATGTGCGGGGGGTTCAGCATAAACCTCCACTTCCTCTTCTTCATGCAATACTAGAAACTCCACCTAGTCCCAAAGGGTGGTTTTTACTACCTCTTTCCCCGAGGGTCCGGGAGTAAGAAGTTCATGTTTACCTTCGACACTAAGGACAGTTGGCGAGGGTGGCAGAAGAAATTTTTCTTTTTCCGGGTTCTCGAGTCTTGGAGACATGTGCCTATTAGATGCGCTTCAGGGACTTTGAAGGTTGACGTCGTCGATCCCCGAAAGCTCCTCACTCCAGTATTGCTTGCCGATTTTGACAACTTCAACAAACGTATTCGGTTGGTGGCGGACTGGGACTCCGGGGCTCTGTCACGTTCACCCTACCCTTTTCCTATTAAGTAGGATCTTATGTCAGAGGAAGTTCTTTGGGAACTGGGAGTGATAACTGCCCATAAGAGTGACCTTGGCATGCCCGTGCCTGTTCCTCCGAGGAAGAAAGCCTGGATAGTCATGCTCCTTCGGTGTGAAATTTCTTATCAGGCTTTTTCTAAGAGTAAGTCACCTTCCAGGGTTTGTTATCTGCTTCCCTTTTGGACTTACACTGATATTTTACCTTTTTGCAGAGATGGGCGATCAGTCTGCCGAGTTTTATAAATCACTCTTTGACAGTTAGGCTAAGCGGGGGGAGCAAGTACGCAGGAAGACTTCTGGTAAGAGGAAGAAGTCGACTGCCGGCCCGTCTAAGTCCAAGAAGGCCAAGGCTACCACTCCTCATCCCCTTGAGAACATAGTTGAGGTGGAAGATCAGTCCTCTGCTCAACTTCCGATTGCCGAGAACCCTTCTTCAGACCCTGACATCCTCGGGGAGACACTGAGTCCTGTCCCTGCTATCGAGATTTCAGTAGAGCGAACGTCTGCCCAGGAGTTTGAAGAGGGTAGAAGGAGGAAGGGAAAGAATGTCACTGAGGATGTTCAGGAGGTCGGTTCTGAAGAGTGCGTCCCCGAAGTTCCACCAGGTTGGTTCCTTAGCCATTCCACTACCAATCTCAGTATTTTTCATATCTACGATTTTTTGGATGAATGGCTAAGGGATGATGTCTTGATGGAACTTCGGCGTGACCTTGCAAAGAACGCCCCTACTACTTCCTGGGTGGAAGCTCATGCCCGTCAGAGGGCTCTTCGGGACCGACAGATTCTGCGGGACAAGGTGCCACGGGAGCCCTTCTAGACGTTCACAGAGGACATGGATTTGTTCTCTGAGGATAGCCAGCTGATGGCCACACAAATGGCGTCGGGGGTGTTGACTAATGCCACTTTTTAGTCCCTTACCACAGAATGTCCCAGCAAAGAGATCCTCATGGCGAGGATGACCGAGCACACTGCTCAGGTGATCCTTTCTTTTCTTGTATCTTAGAAAATTTGTTCATCTAAGCCATCACTGCCTTCTGATACTTATTTGGTGCCTCTGTTTTCTGTAGCTTTTGGCATATAGCGGGTACTTCTGCGCCTGGTCAGCAAAACAAATGGAGACCCGTTCTCGGTCTGAAGATTCCCTGCGGAAGACGAACGAGTCTCTCGCCCAATATGCCCTAAAATATGGCAAGTTAAACAAAATCGCGAAGGAGGACCTTGGGAGTCTTCGGGCCGAGGTTTTGTCCAGCCGGCAGGAGCTTCTTATCTCAGCCAAGGTTGAAGACCTCGGCTCAAAGTGCATGTCTCTTTCTTTAAAGAATGAGGCCCTTCGGAAGAGGACCGCTCAAGACGGTGAGGATCTTGTGAAAGCAATCGCTTTGAATGCCGATCTCCAAGCTGAGATTGCGTCGCTGAAGAAGAAGTCGAAAGGTAGGAAGAAGAGGAAGCTGGAGGAGAAGATTGTCGCGCTAAAAGCTGAGCTGGCTGCTCTTGGCACCGAGAAGGACTGTAGTGATCAAATGTCGAAGACGTCTTACCAAGATGGTTTTTGCTTGCCTCGTCATTAAGTCCTCGCTCGGCACCCCGGGCTTGATATTTCTCACTTGTCTGCTTTGGATTTTCCCGAAGAGCCCAGATCTTCATGGTCCAAAGTCGAGTTCTTCAATCTTCCTCTGGCTCGGCCTGCGTCTTTGACTGAGCCCTCTGGAGATGATAATGTTTGACGAAACGTCGGATACCCCTACTCAGTCATAGGCTTTCTTCTTCCTTCTTTGTATTTTTTGCCTTAGGATTTTTTAATGAAGAATTTTTTTCTCCATTCTCCATTCTCTGTTCTTTCTCTCGAATATGCCTTAGCAGAAGCTGGTACGATTCTAAGCGTGCACTTTTGGCGAACACCTTTTTGAACTTCTTTCATGTTCAGATGAGTTTTTAAGCTTAGTAAGGAATTTTGTAAGGCAGAATCATCAAGGCGCACTCTTTTGGTAACGAGGGCAAATTCATCATGTATTTTACTGACGACTTCGGGGAGGAGTATCTTACAGGCTTTCTTCGAAAAAATTTTCTAAGTATCAAATTTTTTCAGAGAGTCTGAATGCCAAGTATTCTTCAACTCCACTCCCTTAATATTACCCAACTTAAAGACCCCTGGGCGGACTTCATTGAAAACCAAATAGGGTCCACTCCAATTTGCTCGAAGTACCCCTTCTGATGGCCTTTCAGAGAACGAGGTCTCCCTTTTTGATCTCCTTTTTTCTTACATGTAAATTGGCGGTGTGTGCTATCCGTTGCTGGAAGGCCTTTCTCCTTAACTCGGCCATTTCGCGGTGTTCTTCGAGGATGTCCAGTTTTGCTCTCAGTCCAAGATCATTTCCTCCTTCATCGAACACCTGTACTTTTACCGAGGGCTGCATGACTTCAATGGGAATAATGGCCTCAGTCCCATATACGAACGAGAAAGGAGTCTCTCCCGTGGCTCTTCGGGGAGTCGTTCGGTAGCTCCATAGCACACTTGGAAGCTCTCCTGGCCATTTCCCTTTTGCCTCTTTTAGCCTTTTCTTCAGGCCATCTTTTATTGTCCTGTTAGATACCTCGACCTGCCCATTTCTCTGAGGGTGAGCCACTGGGGCAAAATGTATCTTGACGCCAAGGTCCTTCATGAATTCCTGGAACCCCTTATCCGTGAATTGAGTCCCGTTATCGGCCACTATTACCCATGGAATGCCAAATTGGCATATAATGTTTTTCCATACGAATTTTTGAGCGTCCTTCGCCAAGATTGATGCTAGCCGTTCTGCCTCTATCCACTTACTGAAATAGTCCAATGCGACGATGCAAAATTTTACTCCGCCGGGGGCGTTTGGGAGAGGTCCGATGAGGTCAATGCCCCAGTCGGCGAAGGGGCAGGGATAGTCTGTTGCATTTATTTTTTCTGATGGTAGCTTTTGGATATTGGCGTGCCTTTGGCAGCTGTCGCATCTTCGGACAAATTGCCTTGCATCCTTCCTTAGGGTAGGCCAAAAGTAACCTTGGCGGAGTATTACTCCTGCGAGGGCGTCTGTTCCTATATGGGAGCCACACACTCCTTCATGTACTTCTTCAAGTATTACTTTGGCGTTGTCCTCGCCTATACATCTTTGTAGGGGACTTGCGTACCCTTGTCTGTACAGCTCTTCCCCAATGGGGAAGTACCTCCCTGCATGCTTTCGAACCTTTGTGGCTTCTTTAGGATCTTCGGGAAGCTCTGAAGTTGCCAAATATCCCTCCCCCAATGTTTTTATGCACATTAACTCTGTGCTGGGGTGTTTTAGCACTTCGGTGGGTTCCTTAGCCTTGGCCAAGGCATTTGCTTCGGTATTATCTCTTCGGGGCACGTTCTTTATGTGCACCGAGTCGAAATCCTCAATGAGTTTCTGAATGAGGTCATGATACTTAGCCAAAATTGGGTCCTTTGCCGCATACTCTCCCTTTGTCTGTTGGACTATTAATTGAGAATCACTGTGGGCCACAAGGTTCTTCACACCTACTTTTCTGGCCATTTTCAGTCCAGCTATGAAGGCTTCATATTTAGCAATGTTATTGGTAACATTAAAACCGAATTTGACTGCTTTAGAAGCTTCCATGCCTTCAAGACCCTGAAGGACTATTCTAGCTCCTTGATGCTCTGCGCCTGACGCTCCATCGACGAAGAGTTTCCATTCTGGATTAGTCTCTGTTTTACCTCCCGTGAGTGCTTCGGTTTTTTCAATCTCGGGGATCTCGGCAATGAAATTTGTAAGTGCCTGAGCCTTTATTGCCCTTCTAGGCTCGTATGTAATGTCATATTCACCGAGCTCAATGCACCATTTTGAAAGTCTTCCCGAATGCTACACGTTTTTCATCACATCTCGCAGGGGCAAATTACTTCATACGGTGATGGCGTGTCCTTGGAAGTAGGGTCACAATCTCCTACTCACCAGTACTAATGCGTAGATAACTTTTTGGAGCAACAGGTACCTTGTCTCGGGGCCATGCAGGGACTTGCTTACGTAATACACCGGCCATTGTTTCCCACCCTCTTCTTTCACTAGGAAGGAGCTCACCGTCTTTTCAGTGACTGCGAGGTAAAGAATGAGAGGTTCCCTCTCCCGAGGTTGCCGAAGTGTTGGGAGGCGAGTTAAATAGCTTTTGAGCTCTCCCCAGGCTTTCTAGCATTCTGTGTTCCATGGATGTTCCTGGATTCCGGAGGTACCACCTTCCTTGGAGACTTTGGTGAGTACTTTGAAAAACGGGCGACATCGGTCACCATACCTGGAGATGAATCTACTTAGGGAGGTGATCCTCCCGGTAAGCCTCTGTATGTCTTTGATAGACGTGGGTGTCCGAAAATTCAGCTGGGCTTTCACTTTCTCAGGGTTAGCGTCTATTCCCCTTTCTGACACCATAAACCCGAGAAATTTTCCTGCGTTTACCCCGAACACACACTTTTCTGGATTAAGGCGAATGCCGAAATCTCAAAGTTGTTGGAAAGTTTCGGTTAAGTCAGTGATATGATTTTTGGGTACTTTTCTCTTGACTATCATATCGTCGACGTACACTTCCATGTTTCTTCCGATCTGTGTGTCAAATACCTTGTTCATCAGTCTTTGGTAGGTGGCTCCTGGGTTTTTGAGCCCAAAGGGCATTCTAACGTAGCAGTAAGTACCTATCTCTGTGATGAATGCTGTTTTTTCCTCATCCTCGGGGTTCATTCAGATCTGATGATACCCGTTAAAGGCGTCAAAGAAGCTAAGCAGTCTGTACTCGGCAGTTGCATCTACCAGCTGATTTATGGCCGGTAATGGGTAGGAGTCTTTTGGACAAGCATCGTTTAAGTTTCAGAAATCGATGCACATTCAAAGTTTTTCAATGCCCTCTTTTGTGGCTATAACCACATTGCTGAGCCATTCGGGGTATTTTACTTCCCTTATTACCCCGGCCTCAATGAGGCGACTAACTTCGTCCTTGATGAAGGACTTTTTGTGAGCTGATAGATTCCATTTTTTCTGTCAAACTGGTCTGATGTGTGGTTGCACTCTAAGATTGTGCTGGATTATGCTGGGGTCAACCCCAGGCATATCCTTCGGCGAATAAGCAAATAGATTTTTGTTCATGCAGAAAAAGGATACAAGCCTCTTTTTGTCCCCTTCGGCCAGTTTCTTCCCAACTCGGGTGTTTCGGCCGGGGATCAATTCTATATCTTCTGTTTCTATTTTTTTGAGGCTTTCCGTTTCTTCTGCCGTTGCCTTTTGATCCATCAAGACCTTTTTTCCTTCAACCGAAGTCTGTACCTGGATCTTGGTCGGGCTTTGCCTGGCCCTTGTGAAGACTTTCCTAACCTCGGCCTGATCTATGAAGATTTCAGCATCTCCATCTTCGGTGGTGAAGGTGACCGTCAGGTATCTTACGTCTGGCTGAATGTGAAAATTGCCTTGAGTTTGTCTTCCAAGAATGGCGTTATATGCTGACGGCACATCGATGACTATAAATCTTGTCCTGCCGGAAGCGATTAACTCTTCTTTTCTCTTGGGTGAGACCCCTTTCAGCATTACAGGCAGGTCGATGTACCCAAGGACTGGAAGTTTAGATGGTCTGACGCTGAAAGTGGGGGAATTGACTGGGCTAAGATCACTTTTTGAGATGTCTAATTTACCTAGCAGATGAGAAAAAATGACGTCGGTGTTCGAGCCGTCCTCGAGGAGCACTCTCTTGACGTCCCAGCTCCCTATCCTTGCCATCACAAGGAGGGGGTCATCGTGAGGGAACTTTATTACAGACCTATCCCTATGGGTGAGCCTTTGCGGGGAGTTCCCGTACTCCATGATGGAGACTTCTCTCATCTTTCTTTTTCTCTCAGCTGAGGGTATCCCAGTAGTGATGGTTTGGATAATCCCTGCCGAGGGTGGCAAACTTTTCCGGGGACTTCAGTCCCGCCATCTATCTGAGTCATACTCTTCATCATCTGCTCTCCTCTGCTCTTCCTTTCCCCCTTTTGGAGAGGGCATCCGCAGATATCGCCGAAGTTGACCCTGTTTGATCAGGGACTCAATGTACTTCTTCAATTGGTAACAGGCTTCAGTGTCATGGCCGTGATCCCGGTGAAATTGACAGAATTTTTTCATATTCCTTTTATTCTCCGGGGTCATGGCCTTTGGCCTTGGGACTGTGGTCCCTTTCTAGTTCCATTAGAATGCTAGCTCTTGTGGTGTTCAAGGGAGTGAACGCTGCGGGCCTCTTTCCTCTTTGCCTGCGGGGCTGCTCTCCCTCAATCTACTGGCAAGGCTGATGGCCAGACCCTTCGGTGCGAAGGTGTTCGCCCTTAGGTCCTCCCATTCTGAGTTCTTCGGCCGTCATGTGTTGCTCGGCTCTTCTGTAAAATTCCCCAAGAGTTTTTGGAGGGCCTTTGGAGAACTCGTAGAACAACTGGGAGTCCCTCCGCAGTCCTCTGGCCATTGCCAGGATGCGAATTTTCGGCCAAAAATCTGGTACGTTCAGTGCTTCTCGATTGAATCTCTCAACATAGTTGCGAATGGTCTCCCCTCCTTTCTGAGCTATGTCAAACATTTGCACTAGCATTTTGGCAATTGGCCTACTACCAATAAACTATTGGGTGAAAGTAGTAGATAGTTCTTGGAAGCTCAACAAACTTCACTGGGGCAAAGAGCCATACCACGCTGTTGCTGGTCCTGAGAGCGTCACCTGAAAGCATTTACAGAGCGTGGTGTCGTCCACGCCATGGAGCACCATACTTCGCTTATATTTTGTCAGGTGCGCCTGGGGGTCACTTCGCCCGTCATATGTTTCCAGGCGAGGAACCCTGAAATCACTGGGCATAGGCACCTCTACTACCTCACGTACGAAAGGCGACTCCTCTCCAGTGTAGGAGTCGGACAACCAGGACCAGACTGGTTTTTGGGAGATCTGTTTCTCGACCTTTTCCAGCCTTCCCAAGATCCTTTCCATAAGGGCGGCAGTGCTGGTTCCTTCCTGCCCTCGTGTATTTGGTGGTAGTGGCAAATTTCTTCTTCGCCTTGGGGAACGACTCCGGCGAGGGCGAGAGAGGGACCTCTGGTAAAGGGATGCGTCCCGTTGGCAGGAGGCTCTGGTCTCTTTTGGAGTGCCCCCTCTGGCGGGGCGCACTTCAATGGTTTCACCATCTGTTGAATTTGTGTCAAGGGAGTCCCCACTCCCTGAACTCCGGTGAGTAGATCGTAAGCTCCTTTCCCGACGAATGGTCGGGGGTGAAGCTCTCTGAGTGGGTGAAGGTTGGGGCAACCTCTGGTCAAGCTGATGAGTGATTTCGGCAACGATAGAACACTGGAAATCCCATAGGAAGCTCATCGTTACCGTTACAGGACGATCGTCCTCCATCATAGAAGTTTCTGCCACCGGCAGAGTGGTCACCTATTGAGTCTCAGGTGCGAGGAAAGATCCTGAAATCCGTTTGTCCTTCGAGCGCCGAGTCTCCACGACGGTGACATGGGAGAGAGTTCCCACAAACGGCGCCAAATGATGTCCTGCGGCGGCTTCATCGTGCGTCATTGTATGGGTAGGGCAAACTTCTGATGGAGGAGAACACTTTGGGAGGAGATTCCCCAGTGGATGGTACCTTAAATACTCCAGAAAATGCGGGTTAGGAGGTCCCCGGTGTGTATTCCCAGGGAGGAGCCTCCGACGCCCAAGTCTGTTCTTTCAGATAGCTGGATTATGTGCTCTTTTGTGTATTCAAAGAGAACTTTTTTCCTTACCCCGTTAGGATGCTTTCTGGGTGTTTTATATAGGAGGCGTACAGAAGCCATTTTCCTCTTGTAGTTGTCCCAGATCACGACACATGTCCGGTGGGATGCGATCCCTGCTTTTCCGGGAACGAAGGGATGCTTATCTCAGCAAAAGTCACCTGGCTGACAGCCTAGCCATTCCGAGAGTGTCGTATCGAGGTGTCCCTCTGATGGCGTGCTCCAGTGATAGCGTGTCAGAATGTACTTGGGGGATGAATTTTATGGGGAGGTGTCAGAGGCTCCTTAAATGCTTTGTTCTTACTTTCTGAGGTTACTCTAACGTTTCAGGGAATACATTCCCCGAGGGTAGGTCCTTCGAGGGATACTTCTGTTTCTGAAGAGGGTTTGACCGCCCTACCGAGGTTGGTCCTACCATTTCCTAAGGAAGTGAATTCCCTACATTAGGCCAGGGGGATCGTTCATCCTTCCAACCTCGGCTGGCTGTTTCCCTCTGGCGAAGTTGGTACTCCGTCAGGTTTGGGAGCTTTGCCAGTGATGGGCACCTCGACTATCAGCACTGAAAAAGGAGATCACTAATCTAGAGAAAGAGCTTGAGGACTTAGCTGTTGCGAAGGAGAAGGCCGACCAAGTGACCAAGGTCGGTTTTTAGGACAACTTTTGCCTCGCTTGTCATCAAGTTCTGCAGAGGTTCCCTAGTCTGGACCTCTCATTTTTAGCGGCCTTGAACATCCCAGAGGGGCCTCGGTGGTCTTGGTAAAAAATTGAGCAGCTCAACTTGCCCTTTCCTCTTCCGGCGCCGAAGGCGGTAGACAAGGACGTAGGAGCTGGTGGCTCAGGAGACACCGAGGTCCCTTAGTCTCCTTTAGGGTCCTTTTGCCTTCTTTTTCTCCTTTTTTGTATTTCTTCTTTTGGCGAACTTCCTTCTTTGTACTTAGATCCATTTGTGTTAATAAAGACTCCTTCTTTCAAGAATTTTTGCCTAAGTTTGTTGCGCAAAATCTTTTATTTCCATTGTCCCGAACACGCCAATTAGGTTTGGAATCACCCTCGGGAAATTCTCTTAAGTGAATCTCCAATCTTCAGAGAAGGTTGATAACCTTTGTAAATAAGCTTTCTTTCGGCGACGACTGTTCTGGTGAAAAGAAGCGTCTGTACTTAGAAAAAAAAAATTTCTAAGAAACTTTTGCACTTAGAAATTTTTCTAACTTGTATAATTTTCCCACCAAAATCCTAAGCATAGATTTTTTTCAAGGCATCTGAATGCCATGTATTTTTTAATTCTACGCCTTCGGCATCGCCGAGCTTGTAAACTCCTTTTCACACTTCGGCAAGTACCAGATAAGGACCTTCCCAATTTGCGCAAAGTACTCCGTGGGATGGCCTTCGGGGCCCAAATTCAGCTTTTCGGAGAATGAGGTCTCCTTTCTTTATTCCCTTTGGCCTGGCGTGCAAGTTTATAGCCGCGGCCACTCTTTGCTGAAAAGATTTTCTTCTCAGTTCGGCTATTTCTCTGTGTTCGCCGATGAGGTCCAGCTTGGCTTTCAAGGCGAGGTCATTTCCCCTTTCATCAAACACTTGTACTCACACCGATGACTGTACTACCTCAATTGGGATGATGGCCTCAGTACCGAAAGCAAGTGAAAAGGGTGTTTCCCCTGTGGCTCTTCGGGGTGTTGTTCGGTAGCTCCATAACACACTTGGGAGCTCTCCTAGCTGTTTCCCTTTCTCTTCCCCTGACCTCTTTTTCAGACCATCTTTTATGGTCTTATTAGATACTTCTACTTGCCCATTGCTTTGGTGGTGAGTTACTGGAGCGAAGTGCATTTTTATTCCGAGGTTGTTGATAAATTCTTGGAACCCTTTGTCCATAAACTGGGATCCATTATCGGCCACTAACACCCTCAGTATGCCGAATCTGCACACAATGTTCTTCCATACGAACTTCTGCACATCTTTTGCCGAGATAGTCGCCAAGGGTTTTACCTCAACCCATTTGGAGAAATAATCCACTGCGACCACGCAGAACTTCATGCCTCTAAGCACTGTCGGGAGTGGCCCAATGAGGTCTATGCCCCAAACCGCGAAGGGCCATGGATAGTCAGCCGAAGTTACTAATTTCGAGGGTGTCCTTTGGATACTCGTGTGTTTTTGGCAGTTCCCACATTTCTAGACGAACTGCCTAGCATCCTTTCTTAAGGTAGGCACAAAGTATCCTTGGTGAAATATCACTGCTGCAAGGGCGTCGGTTCCAATGTACGAACCACAAGCGCCTTCGTGAACTTCTTCGAGGATCATTTCAGCATCCTCTTCACTAACACACCTCTATAGTGGATTTGCATATCCCTGCCGATATAATTCTTCTCCTATTAGGAAGAAACGACCGGAACATCTTCGCGTTTTTGCCGCTTCGCTAGGGTCTTCAGGGAGCTCACTAGTTGCGAGATATATTTTTATTGGATCTTTCCAGCCTTTTCCCGAAGCTACTATGCTCAGCACTACGATGCTCGGGTGGTTTAGCACCTCGTTGCATGTTTTCGACTTCGCCAAGCAATCTGCCTCGGCATTATCTCGACGAAGCACATTTTCAATTTGTACGGCGTCGAATTCTCGGATAAGCTTTCCTACCAGTTCATCGTATTTTAACAAGGTCGGGTCTTTCGCCCCATAGTCCCCTGCTATTTGTTGAACTACTAGCTGGGAATCGCTGTGGGTTTTCAAGTTTCTTACACCAATTTTTCTGGCTAGGCGTAACCCTGCTATGAGGGCTTCGTATTCAGCCATATTGTTGGTGACGTTGAAATCGAACTTGATAGCCTTCATTACTTCTAGACCTTCGGGGCCTCTGATAATTACCTCAGCTCCCTAGTGTTCAGACCTTGAGGCTCCGTCTACATACAAAGTCCATTCTGGCTCACCTTCGCCAGGATCTGAATGGTTGTCCTCGATGATGGGTACTTCGGCAATGACGTCTGCCAGAGCTTGTGCTTTTATGGCTTTCCGAGGTTTATAGGTAATGTTGTACTCGTCTAGCTCTATACACCATTTGGAAAGCCTTCCCGAATGATCAACTTTTCTCATGACGTCCCATAAAGGTAGACCATCCGCGACTATGTTGAGAGATTCAATCGAGAAGCATTAAGCGTACCAGATTTTCGGCTGAAAATTCGCATCCTGGCAATGGTCAGAGGACTGCGGAGGGACTCCTAGTTGTTCTACGAGTTCTTCAAAGACCCTCCAGAAACTCTTGGGGAATTTTACAGAAAAGCCGAGCAACACATGACGGCCGAAAAACTCAGAATCTGAGGACCTAAGGGCGCACACCCTCGCACCGAAGGGTCTGGCCATCAGCTGCGCTAGCAGAACGAGGGAGAGTGGCCCCGCAGGCAAAGAGGAAAGAGGTCCGCAGCGTTCATTCCCTTGAACACCACAAGAGCTAGCATTCTAATGGCGCTAGAAAGGCAAGGGACCACAGTCCCAAGGCCAAAGGCCATGACCCAGGAGAATAAAAGGAATATGAAAAAATTCTGTCAATTTCACCGGGATCATGGCCATGACACTGAAGCCTGTTACCAGTTGAAGAAGTACATCGAGTCCCTGATCAAACAAGGTCAACTTCGGCGATATCTGCATATGCCCTTTCCAAAAGGGAGAAAAGGAAGAGCAGAGGAGAGCAGACAATGAAGAGTATGACTCAAATAGACGGCGGGACCCAAGTCCCCAAAAAAGTCTGCCACCCTCGGCAGGGATTATCCAAACCATCACTACTGGGATACCCTCGACCGACAGAAAAAGAAAGATGAGAGAAGTCTCTATCATGGAGTACGGGAACTCCCCGCGAAGGCTCACCCGTAGGGATGGGTCTGTAATAAAGTTCCCTTACAACAACCCCCTCTTTGTGATGGCAAGGATAGGGAACTAGGACATCAAGAGAGTGCTCCTAGACGATGGCTCGAACACCGACGTCATTTTTTCTCATCTGCTGGGTAAATTAGACATCTCAAAAAGTGATCTTAGCCCAGTCAGTTCCCCCACCTTCAGCGTCGGACCATCTGAACTTCCAGTCCTTGGGTACATCGACCTGCCTGTAATGCTGAAAGGGGTCTCACCCAAGAGCAAAGAAGAGTTAATCGCCTCCTACAGGACAAGATTTATAGTCATCGATGTGCCGTCAGCATATAACGCCATTTTGGGAAGACAGACTCAAGGCAATTTTCACATTCGGCCAGACGTAAGGTACCTGACGGTCACCTTCGCCACCGAAGACGGAGATGCTGAAATCTTCATAGATCAGGCCGAGGTTAGGAAAGTCTTCACAAGGGCCAAGCAAAGCCCGACCAAGATCCAGGTACAAACTTCGGCAGAAGGAAAAAAGGACTTGATGGATGAAAGGGCAACAGCAAAAGAAACAAAAAGCCTCGAAAAAATAGAAACAGAAGATATAGAATTGATCCCCGGTCGAAGCACCTGAATTGGGAAGAAACTGGCCGAAGGGGACAAAAAGAGGCTTGTATCCTTTTTGTGGATGAACAAAGATCTATTTGCTTATTCACCAAAAGATATGCCTGGGGTTGACCCCAGCATAATCCAGCACAATCTTAGAGTGCAACCACTCGTCAGACTAGCTCGACAGAAAAAACGGAATCTATCAGCACACAAAAAGTCCTTCATCAAAGCCGAAGTTAGTCGCCTCATTGAGGCCGGGGTAATAAGGGAAGTAAAATACCCTAAATGGCTCAGCAATGTGGTTATAGCCACAAAAGAGGGTAATGAAAAGCTTCGAATGTGCATCGATTTCCGAAACTTAAACGATGCCTATCCAAAAGACTCCTACCCATTACCGGCCATAGATCAGCTGGTAGACGCAACTGCCGGGTACAGACTGCTTAGCTTCCTCGACGCCTTTAGCGGGTATAATCAGATCCGAATGAACCCAGAGGATGAGGAAAAAACGGCATTCATCATAGAGATAGGTACTTACTGCTATGTCAGAATGCCCTTCGGGCTCAAAAACGCAGGAGCCACCTATCAAAGACTGATGAACAAGGTATTCGACGCACAGATCGGTAGGAACATGGAAGTGTATGTCGACGATATGATAGTCAAGAGCAAAGTACCCAAAAATCATATCACCGACTTAACCGAAACCTTCCAACGACTTCGAGAGTATGGCATTCGCCTTAATCCTGAAAAGTGTGTGTTCGGGGTAAATGCAGGAAAATTTCTCGGGTTTATGGTGTCAGAAAGGGGAATAGACGCTAACCCTGAGAAAGTGAAAGCCCTGCTGAATTTCCGGACACCCACGTCTATCAAAGACATACAGAGGCTTACCGGAAGGATCACCTCCGTAAGTAGATTCATCTCCAAGTGTGGTGACCGATGTCGCCCGTTTTTCAAAGTACTCACCAAAGTCTCCAAGGAAGGTGGTACATCCGAAATCCAGGAACATCCATGGAATACAGAATGCCAGGAAGCCTGGGGAGAGCTCAAAAGTTATCTAACTCGCTTCCCAACACTTCGACAACCTCGGGAGGGGGAACCTCTCATTCTTTACCTCTCAGTCATTGAAAAGACAGTGAGTTCTGTCCTAGTGAAAAAAGGGGGTTGGAAACAATGGCCAGTGTATTACGTAAGCAAGTCCCTGCATGGCACCGAGACAAGGTACCCGTTGCTCCCAAAAGCTATCTACGCGTTAGTACTGGCGGGTAGGAGATTGCGACCCTACTTCCAATGACACGCCATCACCGTACGAAGTAATTTGCCCCTACGAGATGTGATGAAAAAATTGGAGCATTTGGGAAGACTCTCAAAATGATGCATTGAGCTCGGTGAATATGACATTACATACGAGCCTAGAAGGGCAATAAAGGCTTAGGCACTTGCAGATTTTATTGCCGAGATCCCCGAGATTGAAAAAATTGAAGCACTCGCTGGAGGTCAAACAGAGACTGATCCAGAATGGAAACTCTTCGTCGATGGAGCGTTAGGCGCAGAGCATCAAGGAACTGGAATAGTCCTTTAGAGTCCCGAAGGCATGGAAGCTTCTAAAGCAGTCAAATTCGGTTTTAATGTTACCAATAACATTGCTAAATATGAAGCCCTCATAGCCGGACTGAAAATGGCCAGAAAAGTAGGTGTGAAGAACCTTGTGGCCCACAGTGATTCACAGTTAATAGTCCGACAGACAAAGGGAAAGTATGCGGCAAAGGACCCAATTTTGGCTAAGTATCACGACCTCGTTCAGAAACTCATTGAGGATTTCAACTCGGTGCACATAAAGAACATGCCCCGAAGGGATAATACCCAAGCGGATGCCTTGGCCAAGGCTAAGGAACCCACAGAAATGCTAAAACACCCCAGCACAAAGTTAATGTGCATAAAAACATCGGGGGAGGGATGGCAAAGCTCCCTCAAGAGATATTTGGCAACTTCAGAGCTTCCCGAGGATCCTAAAGAAGCCGTAAAGGTCCGAAACCGTGCAGGGAGGTACTTCCTCACTGGGGAAGAGCTGTACAGACAAGGGTATGCAAGTCCCCTACAAAGATGTATAGGCGAGGATGACACCAAAGTAATACTTGAAGAAGTACATGAAGGAGCGTGTGGCTCCCATATAGGAACAGACGCCTTCGCAGGAGTAATACTCCGCCAAGGTTACTTTTGGCCTACCCTAAGGAAGGACGCAAGATAATTCGTCCGAAGATGCGATAACTGCCAAAGGCACACCAGTATCCAAAAGCTACCCTCAGAGAGAATAAATGCAACAAACTATCCCTGCCCCTTCACCGTCTGTGGCATTGACCTCATCGGACCTCTCCCAAATGCCCCCGACGGAGTAAAATTTTGCATCGTCGTAGTGGACTATTTCATTAAGTGGATAGAGGCAGAACCGCTAGCATCAATCTTGGTGAAGGACGCTCAAAAATTTGTATGGAAAAACATTATATGCCAATTTGGCATTCCGAGGGTAATAGTGGCCGATAACGGGACTTAATTCACGGATAAGGGGTTCCAGGAATTCTTGGAGGACCTTGGCGTCAAGATACATTTTGCCCCAGTGGCTCACCCTCAAAGCAATGGGCAGGTCGAGTTATCTAACAGAACAATAAAAGATGGCCTGAAGAGAAGGCTAAAAGAGGCAAAAGGGAAATGGCCAGGAGAGCTTCCAAGTGTGCTATGGAGCTACCGAACGACTCCCCGAAGAGCCACGGGAGAGACTCCTTTCTCACTCGTATACGGGACTGAGGCCATTATTCCCATTGAAGTCATGCAGCCCTCGGTAAGAGTACAGTTGTTCGATGAAGGAGGAAGTGATCTTGGACTGAGAGCAAAACTAGACCTTCTCGAAGAACACTGTGAAATGGCCGAGTTATGGAGAAAGGCCTTCCAGCAACGGATAACACGCACCGCCAATTTACATGTAAGAAAAAAGGAGATCAAAAAGGGAGACCTTGTTCTCCGAAAGGCCGAGTTTAAACAGCGAAGGCTATCAGAAGGGGTACTTCAGGCAAATTGGAGTGGACCCTATTTGGTTCTCGACGAAGTCCGCCCAGGGGTCTTTAAGTTGCGTAATATTGAGGGAGTGGAGTTAAAGAATACTTGGCATTCAAACTCTCTGAAAAAATTTTATACTTAGAACATTTTTTCGAAGAAAGCCTGTAAGATACTCCTCCCCGAAGTCGTCAGAAAAATACATGATGAATTTGCCCTCGTTACCGAAAGAGTGCGCCTTGATGATTCTGCCTTACAAAATTCCATACTAAGCTTAAAAACTCGTCTGAACACGAAAGAAGTTCAAAAAGGTTCCTTTCGAAAGATAGGGTGTAAGTGTTCGCCAAAAGTGCACACTTAGAATCGTACTAGCTTCTGCTAAGGCATATTCGGGAGAAAGAACGGAGAATGAAGAATGGAGAATGGAGAAAAAAATTCTTCATTAAAAAATCCTAGGGCAAAACAATACAAAGAAGGAAGAAGAAAGCCTATGACTGAGCAGGGGTATCTAACGTTTCGTCAACATTATCATCTCCAGAGGGCTCAGTCAAAGACACAGGCTGAGCTAAAGGAAGATTGAGGAACTCGACTTTGGACCATGAAGATCTGGGCTCTTCGGGAAAATCCAAAGTAGACAAGTGAAAAATGTCAAGCCCGGGGTGCCAAGCGAGGACCTGATGACGAGCCAAGCAAAAACCATCTTGGTAAGACGTCTTCGACATTTGATCGCTACGATCCTTCTCGATGCCAAGAGCCGCCAGCTCAGCTTTTAGCGCGACAATCTTCTCCTCCAGCTTCCTCTTCTTCCTGCATTTCGACTTCTTCTTCTTCAGCGACGTAATCTCAGCTTGGAGATCGACATTCAAAGCGAGTGCCTTTGCAAGATCCTCGCCGTCTTGAGCGGTCTTCTTCCGAAGGGCCTCATTCTCTAAAGAAAGAGACACGCACTATGAGCCGGGGTCTTCAACCTTGGCTGAGAAGTCGGTAAGAAGCTCCTGCCAACTGGACACAACCTCGGCTTGAAGACTCCCAAAGGTCCTCCTTCGCGATTTTGTTTAACTCACCATATTTTAGGGCATATTGGGCGAGAGACTCCTTTGTCTTCCGCAGGGAATCTTCGGACCGAAAGTGAGTCTCCGTTTGTTTCGCTGACCAAGAGCGGAAGTACCCGTTATATGCCAAAAGTTGCAGAAAACAGAGGCACCAAATAAGTATCGGAAGGCAGTGATGGCTTAGATGAACAATTTTCTAAGGTACAAGAAAAGAAAGGATCACCTAAGCAGCGTGCTCGGTCATCCTTGCCGCGAGGATCTCTTCGCTAGGACATTCAGTGGTAAAGGACTGAAAAGTGGCATTAGTCAGCACCCCCGCCGCCATTTGTGGAACCATCAGCTGGCTATCCTCAGAGAACAAATCCACATCCTCTGTGAACGTCCAGAAGGGCTCCCGTGGCACCTTGTCCTACAGAATCCGTTGGTCCCGAAGAGCCCTTTACGGGCACGAGCTTCCACCTAGGAAGTAGTAGGGGCGTTCTCTGCAAGGTCACGCCAAAGTTCCATCAAGACATCATCCCTTAGCCATTTATCCAAAAAATCGTAGATATGAAAAATACTGAGATTGGTAGTGGAATGGCTAAGGAACCAACCTGGTGGAACTTCGGGGACGTACTCCTCAGAACCGACCTCCCGAACATCCTCAGTGACATTCTTTCCCTTCCTTCTTCTGCCCTCTTCAAACTCCTGGGCAGACGTTCGCTCTACTGGAATCTCAGTAGCAGGGGTAGGACTCAGTGTCTCCCCGAGGATGTCAGGGTCCGAAGAAGGGTTCTCGGCTGTCGGAAGTTGAGCAGAAGACTGATCTTCCACCTCAACTACGTTCTCGGGGGGAGGAGGAGTGGTAGCCTTGGCCTTCTTGGACTTAGAAGGGCCGGCAGTCGACTTCTTCCTCTTACCAGAAGTCTTCCTGCGTACTTGCTCCCCCCGCTTAGCCTGACTGTCAAAGAGTGATTTATAAAACTCGGCAGACTGATCGCCCATCTCTGCAAAAAGGTAAAATATCAGTGTAAGTCCAAAAGGAAAGCAGATACCAAACCCTGGAAGATGACTTACTCTCGGAAAAAGCCTGATAAGAAATTTCACGCCGAAGGAGCATGACTATCCAGGCTTTCTTCCCCGGAAGAACAGGCACGGGCATGCCGGGGTCACTCTTATGGGCAGTTATCACTCCCAGTTCCCGAAGAACTTCCTCTGACATAAGATCCCACTTAATGGGAAAAGGGTAGGGTGAACGTGATGGAGCCCCGGAGTCCCAGTCCGACACTAACCGAATACCTTTGTTGAAGTTGTCAAAATCGGCAAGCAATACCGGAGTGAGGAGCTTCCGGGGATCGACGACGTCGACCTTCAAAGTCCCCGAAGCCCATCTAATAGGCACATGTCTCCAAGACTCGGGAACCCGGAAAAAGAAAAACTTCTTTTGCCACCCTCGCCAACTGTCCTTAGTGTCGAAGGTAAACATGAACTTTTTACTCCCGGACCCTCGAGGAAGGAGGTAGTAAAAACCACCCTTCGGGACCGGGTGGAGTTTGTAGTATTGCATGAAGAAGAGGAAGTGGGGGTTTATGCCGAACACCCCGCACATGCAGAGGAAAGCATTAAAGTAAGAGTAGGAATTTGGGGGGAGTTGGTTCATAGCAATGCCATGGAATTTGCAGAATTCGCATATCATGCGATGAGGGGGATACCGAAGACTGGCTTTCAACTGAGCTCGGTAAACGGTAACCTCCCCCGAAGAAGCTGCGTAACCATAAGATCCCGGGAGAGGTAACCTCGGTGTGATATAAGAAGGGAGGTAGTACTTGGCCACCCACTTTTTCATTTTTTCCAAAGTAGTGGAACAAGGATAAGCTTCAAGGGAAGCAAGGTTTGCAGAAAGAGGGCGCACAGTCATCAATGGAGTCGGACTTAATGGAGTCGGATTTGACATTTTTCAAAAAATAAGAAAAAGAAAGATGACTTTGGGAGAAATAGAAGAACAACGACAAACCACAAAAAGGGAACACCCACCAAAGACTTTGCTAAAGCCTGGGCTGCGAAACACCACTGCTTGGAATCGCTGGAGGTCACTCTGCCGTAAGAACCGTCGCAAGAAAAAGAAAAAGGGCAAGAAAAGGCTTTAGAACAGATGAGAGCTAAAACAAAAAAGTGAGACAAAATGGGACAGAAGGTGCTTATATAGACCGAAGAAGGATAAGTGAAACGTCGTCATAATCATCCTTTGAAGATGTAACCGCCTCATTATTACTCCTTGAAGGCGAAGAGGTGTGGTTGACGTAACCAACATAGTTGTTTCGCCATCCAACAGCGTCCACGTGTCACACAGCGCGAAGAACCAGGGCACGTCCCTCTAACATCGCGAAAACCCAGGCACGGTTACCCATGACTAACACGCCTGGCCAAAGGACGTGACGATTCACAGACTCGTGGCAGAAAAAGCAAAAAAGAAAAAAAAGTAACGTGCATTCCGAGGACATCAAGATAACTAGAGGAGGGTATCTTGGCTTCGAGGAGACGCCTTCTGAAGCAAGGCAACTTTCCAAGAAAAGTTTCAGCCGCCAGGTAGGCAAAGGAACCTCCTCGAAAACATAGCCGAAGCCCCCGCTCCGGCTCTCCAGGAGGGGGCATGTGATAGCCGAGGTACCCATCACTGTCCGAGCTCCTAGACCTGACGGAGTACCGACTTCGCCAGAAGGAAACAGCCAGCCGAGGTCGGAAGGATAAACGATCCCCTTGGCCTAATGTAGGGAATTCGCTTCCTTAGGAAATGGTAGGAACAACCTCGGTAGAGCGGTCAGACCCTCTTCGGAAACAGAAGTATCTCTCGGAGGACCCATCCTCGGGGAATACATTCCCCGAAACGTTAGAGTAACCTCGGAAAGTACGAACAAAGCATTTAAAGAGCCTCTGACACCTCCCCATAAAAGTCATCCCCCAAGTACATTCTGACACGCTATCACTGGAGCACGCCATCAGAAGGACACCTCAATACGACACTCTCGGAATGCCTAGGCTGTCAGCCAGGTGACTTTTGCTGAGATAAGCATCCCTTCGTTCCCGGAAAAGCAGGGATCGCATCCCACTGGACACGTGTCGTGATCTGGGACGACCACAAGAGGAAAATGGCTTCTGTACGCCTCCTTTATAAAACACCCAGAAAGCATCCTAGGGGGGTAAGGAAAAAAGTTCTCTTTGAATACAAAAAAGAGCACATAATCCAGCTATCTGAAAGAACTGACTTGGGCGTCAGAGGCTCCTCCCCGGGAATACACACCGGGGACCTCCTAACCTGCTTTTTTTGGAGTATTTCAGGTACCCTCCACTGGGGAATCTCCTCCCAAAGTGTTCTCCTCCATCAGAAGTTTGCCCTACCCATACAATGACACACGATGAAGCCGCCACTGGACATCACATCATTCAAGTTTCTGAAGTCGATGCACATTCGGAGCTTACTGCGCCCTTCTTTTGTGGCGATAACCACATTGCTCAACCATTCGGGGTACTTGACTTCCCTGATTACATCTGTGTCTAATAAGCGTTGGACTTCGATTTTGATGAAGTTATTTTTATGGACTGAGATACCCCGCTTCTTTTGCTGGACAGGTTTTGCTTCTTCACTTACTTTAAGGCTATGCTGTATTATGCGAGGGTCTACCCCCAGCATATCTTTCGGCAAGTGGGTAAACAGGTCTTTATTCATCAGTAGAAAGGATACAAGCTTTTTCTTGTTGCCTTCGGCCAATTTTCTCCCTATTCTGGTATTTCGGCCCAGGACAAGTTCTACTTCTTCCATTTCTATCTTCGCGGGATCTTCTGCCTCTCCCTCTTTTGGCCTTCCATCTGACAAAACCTCTGCCTCCACTGTTTGTGCGAGGTTGGTTACTAGGGCCTTTCGCCCTTTGACGAACACTTTCCTTACTTTACCCTAATCAATAAAGATTTCCTTCCCCCGCGTTGAACCATCCTTGCCGGTGGCGAAACCCCGTGACAGTTAAGTACTTTACATCCCCGGGCGAATGTGCAGATTTCCTTGTGTTTGCCTTCCAAGGATGACGTTATATGAAGAAGGGACATCCATTGACGATGAACCTTGTCATTGTGGAGGCAAATAATTCGTCTGTCCTGTCTTACCGAACTTCCTCTCATCATTATTAGGGGAGAGGTCGATCCATCCGAGGACAGGCAGTTCGGACGGCCCTAACCCAAAATAGTAGGCGAAGTAGAGTGACGGGCTTGAGGTCGGTGTTGGATATTCCCAAGTTCGGCAGCAGATGTGAGAATAGGACTTCTGCGTTTGATCCATCGTCAAGTAATACCCTTTTACGTCCCAATTTCCTATTCTTGCCATGACCAACAGTGGATCGTCATGGGGGAACAATGACGTTGGAAACCATCCTGCAGGCTTAGTTTCTTCGAAAGGACTTTGATACTCCATGATTGCTATTTCTCTGGCATTCTTCTTTCTTTCTGAGGATGGCAGTCCCGTCGTGATTGTTTGTATCACTCCCGCCGGGGGTGGGAGACACCTCTTTGGACTTCGGTTCCTCCGTCTGTAGGAGTCGTACTCCTCATCATCAGCCTCTCCTTCCTCCTCCTTTTTTCCCTTCAGGAAAGGCATTCGCAGATAACGCCGAAGTTGGCCTTGTCTTATCAGCGACTCAATATACTTTTTCAGTTAGAAGCAATCTTCAGTGTCGTGCCCGTGGTCGCGATGAAACTAGCAGAACTTTTTCATGTTCTTCTTGTTGTCAGTGGTCATGGCCCTTGGCAGCTTAATCTGGGTCCCCTGCCTCTCCATTGTCATTAGGATATTGGTTCTTGTAGTGTTCAGGGGTGTGAAGTTTGGAGGAGGTTTCCTTCCCCTAAACCTGCGAGGTCGTCCTGCCTGTTCAGCTGGGTACTATGTTTGCTGGCTTGACCCTTCGGCACGGGTGTGATCAGTCTTTAGTCCACCCATTCTTAGCTCTTCGGCTGTCATATGCTGCTTGGCCCTTCAGTAGAATTCGCCAAGCATGTCCGGGGGATCCTTGGAGAACTCATAAAACAGTTGTGAGTCCCTCCAAAGGCCCCGTGTCATGGCGAGGATGCGTATTTCGGGCCGAAAGTCCGGGACACTTAAGGCCTTTCTATTAAATCTTTCGACATAATAGCGGATGGTTTCTCCATTCTTTTGCACGATGTCAAACATTTGGACCGGCATCTTCACCGTCAGACTGCTTCCAATGAACTGCTGCATAAAGGCCGTGGACAACTCCTAAAACTCCCCAATGGTTCCAAGGCCCAATGAGTTATACCACGCTGTTGCGGGCCCTGTGAGGGTGACCCTAAAGCATTTGCACAAAGTAGCATCATCAGTGTCGTGTAACACCATGCTACGTTTGTATTTAGTTAGATGAGCCTGTGGATCAGTTCGGCCATCATAGGTTTCGAGCCGAGGCACCCGGAAGTCACTTGGCTTGGGCACCTCTACCACTGTTCAGATGAACTGCGATTCATCCCCACTGAAAGTTTCAGACAGCCTAGCCCAGACTGGTTTCCGAGCTACCTGTCTCTCTACCCTTTCCAACCTCGCTAATATCTTTTCCATGAGGAGCGCGACACTGGGCTCTTTGTCCTGGTGCTTGTAAGTCTCGGGGAAAGGAGATGGTCGGCGCTTTTTCGGGGACGAACTTCGCCGCTGAGGGGATGGTGACTTCACCTCAGGCGATGAACTCTTTTGGCGTGGGGTTTTAGGCCGTTTAGGCCCCACTGGCGTCGTAAGTCATCCTCCAAGGGGTATGTTTTTCGTCGAGGACTCGTCACACGGATCCCCACTTCCCGAACTCCGGTAAGCTGATTTCGGCTTTTCTCTTGAGGGAGTGTTGGCGAGGAAGGCCTTTGGGCCTGAGTTGGTTACGGCCATCTTCGGTCTATTTGCTGTGTCATTTTGGCCACAATAGAGTGCTGGAAGTTGCGTACAAAACTTATAGTTATGACTAGAAGACGTTCTTCCTCCAGCGAGGAAGTCCCTGGAAGGTCTGCTCAGTAGTTGGTTGAGCTTCGGGCACGGTTGAGGACTTCGGGAGTCCCTTGTCCTTTGAACGCCAAGTTTCAACGACGGAAAACTGTGGGTGGGTTCCCACAGACGGTGCCAAATGGTGCCCGGCAGCATCTTCGTTGGGTGACATAACGATTTCGGGAGGGACTTCCTGAGAAAGAGGACGTCTGGAGCAACGATTTCCCAGAGGAGCGTGCCTAAAATGTTCAGAAAAAGGGGTTAGGAGGTCCCCGGGGTGTTTTTCCGGGGAGGAGCCTCCAACGCCCAAGTCAGTGTCCTGAGAGAAGATAGAGGAAGAGCACAGAGAGGCTAAGCGCCCTTGCATAGTTTGTGTTTTCTCAAGGGAGAGGATGAGAGGTTGGATCGTCCGGGGGGGGGGGGGGGGGGGATCCTTTTGCCTAGGCTTGTTTCCTGGTATTTATAGGAGTGCCCAGCATGTTCAAATTGCGACACGTGTTCGGTCGGATGCAATTTGTACTTTTTATACTTCTGGTGCGTAGGGGGGAGTGGACAGGTAACCTGTTTGTAGGCTCCTCGGGTTTGGAACCGAGACAGGTCGTGACAAGACCTGGACGGCGTCGGCGCGTTAGATCGCTCTTTGAGGCGGCGTGTAGCGCGTGTGGGCGACATGTCAGAGGCTCCTTAAATGCCCATGCCGTACTCCCGAGGTTCTCTGGGCGAGGTCGTTCTTCGATACGAATGCCCCTCTTCGGGAATTATGCCCATAGTTCGGGGAATTCCCTGGTCCAGGGGTTCCGCCTTCGGGGAGATTTTCTCGTACTTGAAATAGCTGGTTCTTCATCTCCGAATATGATCCGTTTGGTCTCCCAAGGGAGCCAGTAGCATCCTTGGAATTCCTGACATTCTAGACAAAGTCTCGAGTTCGGTGTATTTGACTTCGCTCCTTCCGAGGTTCGTGATATCGCCTCTTTTGGGTAACGCCAGGTTTACCGACCAAACTATTGGCAGGAAGTATGGTCTGAGAGAGGCGATAGCCCTTCGACTATCAAAAGGGCCCTAAGATAAGCTAAGGAATCTTGGCATCTCAAGAACCACCAACTCCTACGTCCTTGTCAACCACCTTCGGCGCCGAAGGAGGAAAGGGCAAGTTGAGGTGCTCGATTTTGGGACCAAGACCACCGAGACCCCTCAGGAATTGATAGCCAAATGCTATTGCCTCTATCTGGCCGAACTCCTTGCCACAAGAATGGCCAGAAGAAGCTGGCGCTACCCGAGAAAAGGTGTGATCATGCACCTCGGGAGATAGCCGAAGAGCTCCGAGCCCGGCATGCCAGCAAAGCCCGAGGACACTACTTGCCCCCCAACGTTGTGAACCGATCGCCTTCGGAAAAGCGACACCAGACATAGCGAGCCGAACATGATATCCCCGAAGGCGGAACTCCCTAGAACTGGGAACCCCCGAACTGAGGGCTTATTTCCCGAAGAGGCTCTGTTCGTACCAAAGGACGACTTCACCCAGGGACCTCGGGAGTACGGCAGGAGCATTTATGGAAGCATTTAAGGAAGCCTCTGACACGTCAATTCACAGACATCACAAGCCGCCCTGAAAGGCGCTCTGACACACGGACGCCATCAGAATCACATCATGGCGCATCTCAGCACGTGGCTCAAGGCAACCTGATACCAGCTATCTGTCTCCTACGCCCAGAAATTCAGGAACATTCGACCGAACACGTGTCGCGATCTGAACGGGCTAGGCACTCCTATAAATACCAGGAATTAATACTTGGCAGGAGGCTGGTTGGAAAAACACTGCTCCCACACTCTGAGAAAATTACCAGGCGAGACTCTTCAGCCCTGTGCTATTACCTTTGCCTTTTTCTCAGCTAGCCACTGACTTGGGCGTCGGAGGCTCCCCCCCCGGAAAAACTCTCCGGGGGCCTCCTAACCCTTTGTTTCTGAGCTTTCAGGCACGCTCCCTTGGGCGATCCATCCTCCAGGCGTTCTTCCTCCCAGAAGTCTCTCCACTAGTCATCATGACTATAAATGATGAGGCCCCAGGCCATCAGGAATGTTTAGGGCCGCCAAAAAGGAGAGGTCCAGATCTGGGAACCTCTGCAAAACTTGATGCCGAGCAAGGCAAAAGCCATCCTGAAAACTGACCTTGGTCACTTGGACGGCTTTCTCCTTCTCGACCGCTAAATCGTCAAGTTCCTTCTCCAGATCAGCGATCTCCTTCTTCAGTGGCTTCATTTTCTTCTTCTTTGGCTCTTTCTTCAAAAACTCGACCTCGGCCTGGAGTGCGTCCTTCTCAGCAAGCACCTTCGCTAGGAGAGACTTAGACTCACACTTCTCCTTCTGATAGGCCTCGTTCGCCGAGGTTAGCTCCACTACCTTGGACCCAAGGTCGGACATCTTTTGGGAAAAGTCCTTCAAGAGCCCCTATTGGCCCTTCAAGAACTCCTCCCGAGCAGCAGCAACCTCCTTCCTCACAATTTGAGTCATCTCCGCGTTCTTGACGACCAAGTCGGCACATATGACCTTGGACCTCTCCGAACGGTCTAAGGCCTAGGCTCGAAATGCGGCTTGCTTGGCTGCCCGAACCCTGAGGAAGCCAGTATACCCCAAAAGCTGCAAAAAAAGAAAGCAAGCACAAAGTCAGTAAGACAAAAATAAGGCAAACAAAAGGAAAAGACAAAGGCCTGAAATATGCCTGGGCAGTGTGTTCAGAAACTTTTACAACAAGGGACTCGTCATCTGGGCATGCCTCGGAAACGGCCTTGAAGGAGGCCTCGGTGAGGATCCCCTTCGAAATTTGGTTGGCCATTTGCTGGCAGTCAGCTAAGTACAAGTTCATGTCCTCCGTAAACGACCAGAAAGGCTCCCTCAGAATTTTCCCTTTCGGGATGTGAGAATCCAGAAGGGCTCGTTTCCGGGCGTGCTCGGCCACCCATGCCGAAGGCGGCACCTGCTCTACACAGCAAAACAAGAAATTTGTTAAGGCAATGATCCTCAAAGTTCTAAAAAAGAACAAAGGTACTACAATCTGTCTAAAAGATGAACCTAGTGGCATCTCGGAGACTTCGTCGTTGGAGTCCCTGACCTCCTCAACGACGGCAGGAATTTCCTTGCCCTTACTCTTGCGGCGCTCCTCAAGCTCCTCGGCAGAAGGGACTTCCACCAAAGCGTCCAAGAGAGTCGCCGAGGAAGTGGGACTCTAGGAAGGGACGTTGGTAGCCACCTCAGTCGGCTGGGCAGTATTGTAGTCCGGCTCTCCACGCACCTCCTCGGGATTTTACTGGTGAGGAGGAGGCACGTCCTTCTTCGCTGATTTGGCAAGGATAGCCCACTCCCAGCTATTTTGCACCGTCGAGAGACGGCCTTCTTTTTCTGCTCCCTCTTCTCAGCTTGACCGAGGAAAAGGGACTTGTAGAAAGCAGCGGACTCGTCGCCCATCTATGAAACATAAGGAAAACATCAGTGTGAGTCTAAGACGTATCTATAACAAAAAACTTTTGAGATAACTTACGCTCACAAAAGGTCTCGTAAGTGACCTTCTTCCAAAGAAGTTTCAGCAGCCAGGAGTCTTTCCCTGCTATGGCAGGAGCCAGCATCTCGAGGTCTGTCTTGTGCTCCTTCACTACCCTTAGCTCCCGAAGGACCTCTTCGGTCATCAGTCTCCACATGATGGGGAAGGGTAGAGGGAGCGTGAAAGGACCTCAGAATCCTAGTCGGAGACCGCTCGGATCCATTTCTCGAAGTCCGTGAATTTGGCCGCCAACTCAGGAGTCAGCAGCCTCTTCGGGTTTACAACATCCGTGTCTAGCTTTCCCCGAGCCCACTTGGTCGGAACATGGGACCAAGCCTCCTGCATCTTCAGAAAAAAGAATTTTTCTTGCCATCCTCGCTAGTTGTCCTTAGTGGCGAAGGTGAACATATACTTTTTTCTCCCTGATGCCCGAGGTAGCATAAAGTAAAAGCCACCCTTCGAGACCGCGTAGAGCTTATAGTACGGCATGAGAAGAATGAAATGGGGTTCTATTTTGAAAATGCCACACATGCAAAGGAAGGAGTTGAAATAGCAGTACGAGTTTGGGGGAAGTTGATTTACGGCAATGCCATGAAATTGGCAAAAGTCACAAATCACCTTCGAGGGAGGGTACTGAAGTCTGGCCTTCAGTTGGGCACGAAAAATGGTAACCTCATCCTTGCCATTCATGAAACTGAGTGGTTGGGGGCCAAGAAGTCTGGTGGTGGCGTAAGAAGGAAGAAAAAATTTTTTAGTCCACTTCTCCAATTTTTCTGAAGTGGAGCATTAGGGGTGGTAAAGAAGGGGTTGCCAGCTTTCTAGGATAGGGGAGACAGTCATGAGAGGAGTTGATGAAGACATTTTGATGAAAAAAGGGACTTCAGGAGAAGAAAAACCGACTTTGGGAAAGCTTTCGAAAAGCAAAAAAGCATAGAAAACCAAAGGACTCTGGAAGTCAAAACCCATCGAATGTTTTGCCAAATCTGGGTTTGAAGTCGTCGTTGTGAAAAGTGGCCGCAAAAACGCTCCGTCAATAGCACCGCCACAAAAAACAGGAGAGAACACAAAAACAGTTAAGAGCAGGAGAAAAGCAAAAGTAGAAGCAAAAGGAGATTATGAGGGAATAGGGTATATATAGGCCGAGGGAGATAGGCAAACTGGCATCATAAAGTGCTCTGCGAAGGCCAACAGTCACCATAACTGCTTTCTACGTATAAAAAGACGTGCTTGCCGTAGCCGATGCAGTTCCCTCCAATGACAACGTGCCACATATTAGCCATTGCGCCAAACGAGGAACACGCCTTCTAACACCCTTAAACCTCGGGTATGACGCTCCAGACTAACATGTCCAGTTACGATACGCGACGTTGCACGGACCTATAAAGAAGAAAGAAATGGGTTACCTCGAGGACACCAAAGGACAAGCCGTGGCCGAATAGCCTATGTCTTCGGACAACAGGTGTATCTTCGATACAGTTATCACACCCAGGGCCCCGAAGGACACCTTCAAAAGGTCTATAAGCCGAAGTCTCCACTTTGGCTTTCCAAAGGGGGGCATGTGATAGCCGAAGGGCTATCGCCTCTCTTAATATATACTCCCTATGAATATGATGCTCGAGAAGCCTGGCGTCATCTGAAAGAGGTGCTATTGCTAACCTCGGAAGGGACGAAGACGAACACCTCGAACGCATGACTTCGGCTAGTATGTCAGGAATTTTAAGTATATCGCCGGTGCCTTCGGGGAACCAAATGAATCACCTTTGAGGAAGAAGGACCAGCTACTTCAAGCAGGAGAGAATCTCCCCGAAGGAACAGCTCCTAAACTAAGGAATCCCCCGAAGTGCGGACATGATTCCCGAAGGAGAACATTCGTACCGAAGGATGACCTCGTTCGAAAGATCTCGGGAGTACGGCAGAAGCATTTAAGGAGTCTCTGACATGTCACCCACATGCACTACATGCCGCTCTAAAAAGGGGTCTAACGCGCCGACGCCGTCCATGTCTTGTCGTGACCTGTCTTGGTTCCTGGCCCAAGGAGCCTACAGATGGCTACCTGTTCCCTATGCCCCGAAGTACAGGTCACATCCGACCGAACACATGTTGTGATCTGAACAGGCTACGCACTCCTATAAATATCAGGAAAAAGGGGCTCAACGGGGGATCAGACCCTTCTCCCTGAGAAAACACAACCAGGCAAGATCACTCAACTTCCTTGTACTCTCTCCTCCTTTTCCTTTTCGAAATATTGACTTGGGCATTGGAGGCTCCTCCCTGGAAAGATACTGTGGGGACCTCCTAACCCCCTTCTTCTGAGGATTTCAGGCACATTCCCCTAGGAAACCTTTATTCCAGACATTCTCCCTCACTGGAAGTCCCTCCCGAAATCACAATGTCACCTGATGAAGATACTGCTGGCCATTATGCCGGCCATCACATACTAAGTTAAGGATCACACTAAAACCATTTATTCATACCAAGAATGAATGGAAATTGGTAATTAATTAAATTTTTTTTTTCTTTTTTGAGTATCATCTCCATGTGTCTCAATTTTTAGCAAGTAAACTAACGAGAACTTTATCCATATTCAAACTATTTTTGTAAGTTGAGCAATTATAATAAGTTGAGAACATTAAAATATTAGTTTTGTACATTAAATTATTCAATTTAAGTAACTGTAACAAGAGTAGTTGGTGCACTAGTGAAAATAAATTAGGTGCATGCCATTTTGTTGGAGTACTTAAATTAATGGGCCTAGAAGACATGCATGTTTTGGTTATTGTATTTGGTTATTGTTTTACATATACACAACTTGCACTTTAAGATAAAAATTAAAAGCTTAAGAAAAATAAAAAATAAGGCATGCAAGATTGATAGCCAACCATGTCTGGATGACCTATTAAGCCAAAATTTCTGGAAAGTATTTTATAATTAATAATTCAAATCTAGAAATGCAGGTTATGGTGGCAATAGGCCACCAAATCACTATGTTATTTGATATAATATTTGGTGATTGAGTTGTGTGATGTTTGGCCATACTCGCCAGTAGGCCATGCTTATGGCTAGCACTCACAAAAGATTCTACCACCATATAGGTATCTTGAGATGCTATGTCTTGATGACATCTTTTGTGGCTTTTCCAAAGAGTAACCTCAATAGTGGGCCATATATAGATTCACCTCCTTAGGTTTGTTCAACAGCTAATAAAATTTTTTTTTGATAAGAATATGATTAAAAATTGAAACAGTCACATCATAAGCATGAATTAGGTACATCTAAGGTATGATATGAAATGAGAAATTGTTGTAAGGATGACAATAGGATATGAGAATGACATGTAGACATTTCTAGAAATTAAACTTGGCATAAGCATGAACATGATTTTGGGAATCATTCATATTAGTTATTGATATCATAGGCACAATTTTAGGCCCAATACAAAGGCTAAGAGCATTATAAGGCCTTTGAAGGCCCATAAAGCTTAGTGAAGCCTAAAAGGTCTCATAGCATAAATAACGCCTAGTATGAAGGCCTTGTGCTTTGAGGACCTCGGGACAATGAAGGACCTCAAAGGTATAGAGCCCTACATCAAGCTCCTTCCATGCCAAAAGAAGATTGCCTATAAGGCAACGGCTTGATCAGCTGACTTGTAGATCTTGGACTTTAACCATATCAACCCCAAAATGATACTTTGAATCATAACCTAATCATTCTTAAATAAACTTTAGCTGATGCTATATAGACATGATTCAAGTGAACAAGGGACTAAATTCTCAATTCTTCCCACAAAAGACTACTACACAGATATATGGCTGATTTGATCATTGAGGATCCTCTTTAGCCAAACAACCCATCCTCTATAATTATTTTATTTACAGATGATCTAAGTCACCTTTGGGTTACACATTAGAGCATTTTTACTCTTTATTTAAACTCATGATGATCATAAAACATTTAGACTATTAATTGACATCATCTATGGGAAGCAAAAAGAAAACAACATGATGCAACATGATCACAGTGAATGGAGATCCATCTTGAAATGCATGGATCTGGAAATAGAATGATTTTATATGACAAACCTAAAGCTCATTCAAGCACACTAGTTCAACATCATCATCATTACAAGATCTCTTATTGCTCATCTTAGAAATGCAAAAAATAATTTATATAGCAATTAGTAAGACAAAGCATATAGTAGGTATAGGTGTATTAAACAAGTAGGCTCTTACCTACAAAAAGAGTGAAAGGGCCTTAGCCAAGGAAGAAGAGTTGAGGACCTCTTACTTTTTCACGAGCCCTTGTAGGAGGAGTTAGGACCACAACCTTATTAAATAAAAGTGGAGGTCATTCATCCCATTGGAGCTTAACTCTCTTGTGTCTTCACCACCTGTCCCTCTTCACCATTCTCTACAAACAAGAGTCCATAAATGTCCACTAATGAGATTGTATAGTATCCTATCTCACAAGCATTACTAACCACTATTTCCTTCAGTGAAGCTGAGTAGACTTATTTCTCTACTGCTATAATAGATCCTTTATGGCACAAGCAATGAACTTTAAGTTTGAAGCCTTGCTTAAAATAAGACTTGGTCTCTCATTCCTTTAACACACAACATGAACATTAATGATCACAAATGGGTTTTCAAGTTGAAATGAAGAGCAAATAAGAGCATTATATGTTATAAAGCTCTTCTTGTTGCTACTGGATTCAAAAAACAATATGGTGTGGAATACCGTGATGCATATATTTAGTGGTTAAACAAACTATTATTGAGCTTATCCTTTCTCCTGCATTGTCTCATGCTTGGAAGAAACAACACCTTGATGTCCAAAATGCTTTTTTAGCTTTGATGGTGCTGGGTAGCCATCGTAGATGTTCCCGCCATGGCTCCACGATGGGGTTATCAGGGACCTCCTGAGGAATGTCGCGCGTGGCCGTCCGGTGATGGATAGCGGTGGCCGAGAAAGGTTTCCAGTGCTGGAGAAACCCTGAAATGGGATGTCCCCAAGTAGTCTGGCCTGAAACATATAGAAAACAAGGGTTAGGAGGTCCCCAGAGTGGTTTTCCGGGGAGGAGCCTCCGACACCCAAGTCAGTGCCTCTAAATGATGACGAAGAGTAAGCACAAAATAGACTTGCTGGGAGTGTTTCTCTAGTATGCACAGAAGGGAAAGAATCTTGCCGGAGGCATTTTTTTGGCATGTCTAGAGGAAAGAGGGGGGGAAGCTAGAGCCTGGAGCCCCAAAAAACCACTGTCTAAACGCTTGTCCAGCCCCCGTCCGGCCACCCTTTTACCGAGAGCCTCCCTTACTGTAAATAGGAGAAAATGAGCCCCTCGGATTGTGACACGTGTATGGACGGATGCCGCCTGTACCTCTGAGCAGAAGAGTGGCCAGCCGCCTGCAGGCTTTCTCGGGCAGTGGTTTGTCGAGAAGCGTGTCTCAGCATGTCAAAGTGCTGACTGTAGTGGCCTGTTAGAGTGCTTGAGGTCGACGTCTAGTGCGTACGAGCGGATATGTCAGAGGCTCCTTCATGGCACCCATCACTCCTCCGAGGTCCATTCGGCCAATGTTACCTTTTAGGGGGACGAGCAAGGACCTCTCCCCGGGGTGATACCGTTTCTTTGGGGTGTTCTTATTCTTCCGAAGTCGGTTCATTCGTCCTTTGATGGAGAGGCGATATGGTAGTTTTCTGAGGTTGGTATGATGGGGCTTCCGAGGTTGTATACCTCATGTGTTTGGCTCCCTCTTTCTCCAAAGTCAGTGGACCAGGGCGATAGCACTTCGGCTATCACATGCCCTCCTTCGGAAAGCCGGAGTATAACTTTGGCTTGTAGCCCTTTCAGGAGCTCTTTCAGAGGATCCGGCTTATATCGTTTGCAAGGAAGGTACTTTATCATTTTAAGGGCGTAGTTTGTTCAGGCGGATGTCGCATACCTGCCTTTCGGCGTCTTCGAGATTTCCAATCTTATTTTTTCTTTCTTAAATTAGTGGACTGTCATGCCTTGAAATTGGGCGTGTCAATCTGGCGATGCACCCAAATCTCCAGGATGTCTGAAAACATGCCCTAGTTTCTCGCGATGGTCGACACGTGGCAAGCGTCAGTTGGGATGGCACGTCTTTTTGTGCGGGAAGTGTAATAGCGGTGATGTTTCACTCCCACGTAGCAGTTATGATGCCTTTTCAATTGCCCTTCCCTGCTCTATATAAGCTTCATCCTGCCATTCTTCTCATTTGTTTTTTCTTTGCTCTCACCCGTGCTCGCGTGTTCTCTCGCCTTTTCCATCTCTTTCTGCGATGGTCTGCACAGTTGCGCGATTTCCGGCCATTATTTATGATGGCATCCAGGAATCTTGACTTCGACAAGGCTTTTCATGAGTGCCTTCCTCGGGAATCGTTCGACTTCTGTAACTTCTCAGCCTCCCGAAGTCGTATTTTTTTGGTTTTTTGCTAACGTTTTCCTTTCCTCCCGAAGCTCCTTTTTTGGCTAACCATTTTTGGACTCACATCCTCAGCTTTAATGCCTTTTTGCAGTCTTACTGACGCTTTTCCCCTTTTTCAGAGATGGCTGATGATTCTGCAGCCTACTACAAGACTCTCTTCCTTGGTCAGGTAGAGAAGGGAGAACAAGCAAAGAAAAGTGGCTCCAAAAGACATAAGTCTACTGGGAGCGGACCGTCTTCGGCCAAGAAGTCAAAGAAGAGGGCCCTTACTCCACCTTTGGAGTATGTGGTGGAGGTCGATGAAGTTATTGCTACTTCCACCAAGATTACTATCTCAACCGATGCGATAGGCACTTCCACCGATGCTATTGCAACCTTCGCCATGGTTGATGTCACTCCGATATCCACCAGGGTTGCTGCCCCCTCCGAAGTAGCTGTGACATCTTCTGAGGCTAATACTGCTACAACCGAGGTGCCCGCCAGAGTAGTCACCCTTTTCACTTCGTCGAGTCCTACCTCGTCGGTGGAGCTTTTAGGCTCTTTGCCCAAGATTCCTACTGTTAAAAAGCTGGAGAGACGTCGCAAGGATAAAGGCAAGCATAATCCGGCCTTTGTGGAGGAGCCTACCGGGGTTGCGCCAGGTTTGCGTCGGATTCTTTTTTGACACCTCCTCCCTTATAACTTGTGTTTTCAGAGAGCCCTTCCTAACTTGCGCCCCTCCATTTTGTAGAGGACCGAGCGGCCCTAGTATGGATGGTTGACCATGCCCGAAGATGGGCTCTCCAGGACTCCCTTTTCCCAAAAGACAAGGTTCTGAGGGAGCCGTTTTGGTCTTTCACGGAGGACATGAACTTGTTCTCCAGGGATTGTGAAGAGATGGCTCCCCAGATGGTGAGAGGTGTTCTTATCGAGGCTTCTTCTAAGGCAGTTGCCGAGGAGTGTGCTTCTGGGGATATCCTCGCTGCTAGAGTTTCTGAGCGCACCGCGCAGGTGGTCCTTTTGGCCTCCTCTTTTTTGCCCAAGTGTTTTGCCTTCCCTTATGTTGCTTTCACTGAGGATTTTCTCCTCCTTCTTAGCTTTTGGGGTACAGTGAGCACCTCCAAGTTTGGACGGCAGAGCAGTCTTCTGCCCAAGCTCAGGCTGAAAGTGAACTAGAGAAGGCCAGGCTCTTCTGTATTAAGTCGGACATAGCTAATGTCAAGTTGAGGTGCATAGCCAGGGAGGAGGTGCTCTAGCTCTGGGATGAGTTCCTGATAGGCCAATCGGACCTTTTGAAGGACTTTTCCCGTAAAATACGGGACCTTGGTGAGGAGGTTGTGCGCTTGACTTCGGCCAATGAGGTTATTCAGAAGGAGAAAGAAGAAGAAGCTACCCTTTTGAAGAAAACTCTTGCCGAAAAAGCGGCGCTTCAAGCTAGGGTCTATTTTCTAAGGAGGAGTACGATGAAGAAAAGGAATGTAAAGGGATTGGTGAGGAGGATTTCCGATCTTAAGGAGGAGGTCCTGGGTCTCAAGAGAGAGGTTGCTGGTCTTGAGAATGAGGTGGACTTGCTAGACGTAGAAAAGGACAAAGCCGTCCAAATGTCGAAGGTGTCCTTTCAGGATGGCTTCTGTCTAGCTAGTCATCAATTTCTGCAACGATACCCGGACCTTGAGACCTCCTTTCTTGCGGCCCTGGATATTCCCGAGGGTCTTCGGTGGACTTGGTCAAAAGCTGATCACTTCAACCTGCCACCTGTTCCTCTACTTGCGCCGAAGACAACGGCTAGAGACACGGGAGTCGGAACTTCTCATGTCATTGGGGATCCTTAGACATCGTAGGGTTTTTCGTTTTCGTGCTTCTCTTGTACTTGTCTTGTACAAAAGACCTTCTTTAATGGATTCTTCTTTATTTCTTCGCTCTGTCTGGCTTGAGCAATTTTTGTTTTCCAGTTGCCTTGGCTACTTTCTGCTAGGGGATTTCAGAAAGCCATTCCTTGCCCTTTCTGCTGGCCGATCTCGCTTTCCTCGTTGACTGCCTTTGATGGACTTCGTGCTTCTTCTTTTCTCTTTTTTCTTTTTAGAAGGAAAACATAGCCTTCGAGCACGTGTGCTTCAGCTTTGTTCGGCGGGTAACCTGTACAGGAGAAAAGAGAAATTTCTCTAAGTATAGCTTGTTCATCTAAAAATTCTAAGTATAGAACGAAATTCTAAGTATAGAACTCTTCTAGGGTATTTCTCGATTTTCTCCCTTTGACGCTGCCAAGCTGATAATGCTCTCTTTCGGACCTCACCCTGGATCAAGCGAGGTCCTTTTTCTTAGTGGCCGAAGTTCTCCCCTGAGGTAGTTCTCGGGGTTCTGTCTTGGCCTTTCGGAGAATGAGATCTCCTTTTGGCGTTCGGCGCAATTTTGCGCCCACGGCCACCTTTTACGGAGAAAACACTTCTCCTGAGCTCGTTCATGCTTCGGGGAGTGGCTCGAGTTCGGTTCCCCAATCTGAGGCTATTTCTTTCTTTGCCGAGCATTCCTCCCGAGCTCGTTCTTCCTTCGGTGTTTGGCTAATCGGTCAATTTCAGTCGTCAAACCGAGAAGCGAGGTCCTTTTTCCTAGTGGCCGAAGTTCTCCCCTGAGGTAGTTCTCGGGGTTCTGTCTTGGCCTTTCGGAGAATGAGATCTCCTTTTGGCGTTCGGCGCAATTTTGCGCCCACGGCCACCTTTTACGGAGAAAACACTTCTCCTGAGCTCGTTCATGCTTCGGGGAGTGGCTCGAGTTCGGTTCCCCAATCCGTTCCCCAATCCGAGGCTATTTCTTTCTTCCACCGAACACTCGCGCTTCACTTGGTAGCTGTATTGCTCCAAGTGGGCACTGGTCTTTGCAGGCGAGTAAGGAAGGTTTTTTCTCCCTGTGGTTTTTCGGGAAGTTTGTCTGATAATTCCCACAAGGAATTTTCTCGGCCATTCTGGACCTTCTCCCCTTTGCTTCTCCCAACTTTTCCATAGTCCCTTGTGTACAATTCTATTCGGGGACTCCACTTGCTTGTTGCTTCAGAACTAAGCTGGTGGACCGAAATGTCATTTCACTCCGAAGTTAATGGCGAACTTTTTGGCCTCCTTTGTCTAAAGACTGAAGCCATTATGCTACCGGCAATAATATGCCATCTTGGTGCGTCATGTTCCTTTAAGCAGGCTTTTGTATACCTTTTGCCTGCTTGATCAGTAGGGGTTCTGTCTTGTCTCGCGAAACGAAGTAGTTTACTGCTTTCTCATAGCATTATACTTCAGGTGTTGTTGGCAGTGGACCGTATTTGCCCTTTTTTGTAGAGGGCTGAGGGCAGTCTCTCGGGGTTACCCACTCCGACGGGAGTCTTTCGGGTATTTTATTCCGAAGGCAGTCTTTCGGGTGCTGGTGCATTTTTGGCCATTCTCGTCCTTTTTGGACGCATTTTGTTCGCACCTCCTTTTTTGCGCGCTGTTCTGCACCTCTTTCTGCCGATGCCTTTCTATAACGGGCCTGAGCTTCCCTACCGATGTCCTTCCTCTTCAATCAAGGAAGACTGTCTGGAACATTTTCTGTACTTTCCGCCATTTCATGAAGATTTTTCAGGATTCCTGGGAGATGCCACTTTGCGGGGCATTTTTTGCATTCTTCACCACTTCGCGAGGGTTTTTCGGGACTCTTGGGAGATGCCTTTTTGTGGGGTTCTTCCTTCCCTTGTCCTAGGTTTTCATTCCTAGCAAATGCCGAGCTTGGGTGGTCCAACACTTTATTAACCGAATATGCTAACTCAGGTGACTTCCCTATCCTCGGGCCTCCGAGGTACCGTTCCCGCGCCGCAGTGTTTTTGCGCCTGGGATTTCTTCGGCTGGGGGTTCCTTCTTTTGGATTTCACCTATATTCGGTCCTCGTTGGATTTCCCTTTTTCTGTTTCTGGAATTTCGGCAATAGTCTGCTAGCGCCTGGGGTTATATTGCCCCTCTGGGCTTGTGCGCGATGTAATATCTTTGGAGTTCGGTGCACTTGCCCGATTACCCTATTCCCTCTGACGTCGCGCGGGGGCGGCTCATTTTTGGATGATGGTAGTGTGTCCGTTGGAGTAGGATCATAGCCTTTTGCCTGTTTAATATCAAAGCGTAGGCGTCTTTTCAGGGTAGTGGATTCGGTGTTGCTGCCGGAGGAACAGCAACCTTTCTTTGGCCCGAACTCTTTCGACGGGGAGGTCTGGATAGCACTGACTCTACCTTTCCCGTCCATCATGTTCCGAGGGGAAGCACGTCCTTTGGGTACTCATCCCACTACTCTTTGTTTTCCCCCTGAACTCTTGGGTCACCACTACTTCTCTCGTCGAAAGGGTTGAGAGAGGAGACTTTGGCTCGAATTTGCACACGACCATCTTCGGCCTACCCGCTGCACTACTTCGACCACGGCGATGCATGGGAAACTATGCAGGAAAGCCACGGTGATATCCGGAGGAGGATCATCCTCGGGATGGGAAGTCCCTGCTCTTAATTGTTCGGCCGCCGGGCGAGTCTCCGGCGCGGACGGGGGCCTCAGGGAGCCTTTGTCCTTAGAACGCCGAGTTTTTGACCACGGCTGCCTGGAAAGTATCCCGCAGACGGCATTTCCAAATGATGGCGTTGGCTTGGCCATCGTTTGTGTTCCCGCCGTGGCTCCACGACGGGGGTAGGGACCTCAAAGATGTTATAGGATGGCATTGGCTAGTTGGCGTTTTCGGTTGGCCATCGTTTGTGTTCCCGCCGTGGCTCCACGACGGGGGTAACAGGGACCTCCTGAGGAATGTCGTGCGTGGCCGTCCGGTGATGGATATCGGTGGCCGAGAAAGGTTTCCGGTGCTGGAGAGAGTCTGAAACGGGGATGTCCCCAAGTAGTCCGGCCTGAAACATGCAGAAAACAAAGGTTAGGAGGTCCTCGGAGTAGTTTTTCGGGGAGGAGCCTCCGACGCCCAAGTCAGTGCCTCTAAATGATGACGAAGAGTAAGCACAAAATAGACTTGCCGGGAGTGTTTCTCTGGTATGCACAGAAGGGAAAGAATCTCACCGGAGCCGTTTTTCTGGCATGTCCAGAGGAAAGAGGGGGGTAGCTAGAGCCTGGAGCCCCAAAAAACCCCTGTTAAAACCCCTGTCCAACCCCCGTCCGGCCCCTCTTTTACCGAGAGCCTCCCCTACTATAAATAGGAGAAAATGAGCCCCTTGGATTATGACACGTGTGTGGATGGATGCTGCCCGTACCTCTGAGGAGAAGAGTGGCCAGCCGCCTGTAGGCTTTCTCGGGCAGTGGTTTCTCGAGAAGCGTGTCTCAGCGTGTCAGAGTGCAGACTGCAGTGCCCTATCAGAGTGCTTGAGGTCTACGTCTAGTGCGTATGGGCGAATATGTCAGAGGCTCCTTCGTGGCACCCATCGCTCCTCCGAGGTCCCTTCGGCCGACGTTACCTTTTAAGGGGATGAGCAAGGACCTCTCCTCGGGGTGATACCGTTTCTTTGGGGTGTTCTTATTCTTCCGAAGTCGGTTCATTCTTCCTCTGATGGAAAAGTGATATGGTAGATTTCTGAGGTTGGTACGATGGGGCTTCCGAAGTCGTATACCTCATGTGTTTGGCTCCCTCTTTCTCCGAAGTCAGTTGACCCGGGCGATAGCACTTCGGCTATCAACATTGTTCTTTTATGAAGATGTATATATGATACAATTGCCTGGTTATGAACATCTTCAATATCCTAATCATGTTTGCAAGCTTCATAAGGCTATTTATGGCCTCGGACAAGCTCTAGGGCTTCATACTCTTAATTTAGCTCATGCTTACTTAAACTTGGGTTTGTGGCATCTAAATCTGACATTTCATATTTTATTTTTAATGAAGCTAGTGTGATTATATACATACTTATCTATGTTGATGATATTTTGGTTGCAAGTCTCTTACAGCACACTATTGATTAGCTTTTTATGGCACTTTAGAAATACTTCTCGACTAAAGATTTGGGACACCTTAAGGCACTTCAGAAGTACTTATAGATTAAAGATTTAGGATGCCTTAAATTTTTTCTTAGCATTGAGGTTATTATTACTTTTTATGGTTTTATTCTTTCTCTATAGAAGTATACTTTGGAGCTTCTTGGTTGAACCAACAGAACCATTATGAAACCTATTTATATGCCAAAGTCCACTACAATGAAGCTTTCCAAAGAAGTAGGCATACTCATGGCAGATCCCACATTATATGAAAGCACTATTCGTGCATTGTAATATGTCACTCTCACTCAATCAGATATTTCTTTTATAATTACAAAAGTCTATTAATACACAAAAACTCCTATGGTGGCACACTAGACTATTATTAAGATAACACTTCATTACCTAAAAAGCATGTTGTTCGTTAGTCTTCACATGTGACTGTCACCCTATCAAGTTTTTAATGCTTTTTTAGACGCAAACTAGGTTATATGCTCAGACGATCGCCAATCTGCTAGTGGCTTTGCCATGTTCTTAGGTAATAATCTTATTTCTTAAAGTTCTTGTAAACAACATACTATCTTCCAATGAAGAACCAGAGCAAAATTCTAGTTCTTGACCAATGCTACTACTGAACTCATCTAGATATGAATCTTGCTTTTGGAATTAGATGTTTCCCTTGATCAGTTGCCTATTTTATGGTATGCTAATATTGCTGCTCCTTATGTTACTGCAAATCCTATTTTCCATGCCCAGACAAAAACATATAGAAATGGATTTCTACTTTGTCTGAGAAAAGGTTGCTTAGAGAGGTCTTGTTGTTCGTTTCATCCTAACTCAAGATCAAGTGCAAATTTTCTTACTAAACTTTTGTCATTGTGGAAGAAGGTTGTCACTTAGGTGTATGGTGATAAGGGTGGTTTGCATAAAGAGTGGAAAAACTATAAAAACAGTTTAGTGTGTGGTGGTATAATTAAGTCGGGGTTTGACATTGACAAACTTGGTGCTCAATACATTACTAATTGTTGGTGGAAGGTTACGAAGCTACCTGATTTAGATTCTAGAAGGATATATGGGCTAATGATATTTATATTAAGGATAAGTTCCCTGGATTGTTTAGTTTGGTGCCATTAAAAGATAGTTAGGTATATAGTAAAAGGTTGGGGAATAGGTGGGTTTGGTCGTGAAGGAGTTATCATTGGGGTAGGAAGCTAAGGTCAGTTTCATAATATTTTATATGTTTGTGGTGATGGTCTTGACTTTTCAAACAAGGAAGACACTTACTATTGGTGATTATGTAGCAATGGTCCATCCTCAGTTAGACATATGAGTAGTGTGATTGACAGAAGACTGCTAGTGTCCAATACTACAAGGAATGACTGTTGGACATCTTTGGTTCACAAAAGGTGAGCATTTATGTTGGGTTGGCATTACAAGATAGGCTATCAAAAAGATTTAATCTTACAATATATGGAATTCAAGTTGACATATCAACTATTTGATTTGCAAAGAAAATGGAAATGAGCTTGAACATGTGCTAGCCAAATGTGGTAAGGTTTGAAAGGCATGAGATCTGATTTTAAACTAGTGGTAGATGGATGTTGTTCAATGCATAAATTTATTTGAGGTGCTCAAGTTAAGATTGAATATCCATCTTCACATGGAGCAAGCTAGGATGTGGGAAGCTACAATAAAAGTGGTGGCCTATGCTATTTGGAAGAACATAAATGAGGTTGCCTTTAATGGAAAAGTGTTTTTGCTGCTATTGTATTTTCAACCAATTAGTTTTTATCATTTTGTTGGGTAGTAAGTACTTAAGTAAGCACAAAGATATGAATTATAGTATGTTGGAATGGAAACTAAATCCTTTTTTAGCTATATTGAATGGAAGTTCTTGATTTGTAAGGCTATCAATAGGAAGAACTCACCTTAGGTCTAGTAATAAATTTGTTTTGTCATTTCAAAAGAAAAAGACATTTTCTTGACCACTTATAATGTTTTTCCATGATTGTTGTGATTGTGGGAGCCTATTAGCAATAATAGTAACTTAGGATAAAGTTACCTTTATCTATCCTAGCTCATGTTGATAGCCAAAGTGGTCTTGATGCAGCCGAAAGGCCTAGTCTTGAAGCTTGAAGGTGGTGAACTGGAGATCCTGCACCCAAAGATTATGTCAAGGTCCTAGGAAGTTTACTTGGGGGAAACACTTTGATGGTCAAGTCAATTCTCAGAAATGTAAAGTAATGGCAGAAGGAATGCTATTAGGGTTCTGTACCATGGGATTTATGAAGGGAGTCCTTTTATACAGTGGGAGAAAAATCATTGGAGTTTTTTTTGGATAGGAATGATCTTCTAATTAGGGGATTTAGTTGGCATCTTTACCAGTTTCATCCTTGTCCAGCCCGTCTTGGGCTTCCATGACTTTCTGGAATGGGCCTTCTTATTTGTTTGGCTCTGGCTCTCTTTGTGCACTTATTTTAGGCCCAAGTCATGTCAATAGCTCCCTCCCCATATTAATTATGAGGTTGGGTGCCACATTTTCAAACCAAGATTGATATTTGATGTTAAATCCATCTAGTGTCTTTTATTCTTGGTAACCATCATTTTGGCAATGTACAATGCCAATCCATCAATACGACAGCTTAGAGGGACATCAATTTTGGTAGAAAAGTGCTGACCCTAAAAACTTATAGGGGATGTTTCATAATACATCATTGTGTGGTTGTGGTTTGATGACAACTATGCACTTTTGTAACACGTGGCAAGCCCAATATCAATTTAGAAATTAAAACAACATCTAATTAATGTTTCATTAGAGAAATAACTGAGCATGACTCTTATGATAGCTATACAATGCCATATGGGTGATATTCATTCGCTCTACTATTTTGTCATAATTACTGTAGTTTTCAAGGCAGTGATTCAGGAGCCTACACTTCCTTTATAAAGAGGCTTGGGTTTTTATCTATCTTCATTTACTTTTGTCTACTACTGTTACTATTCTTTTACTTTAGTTCAAATTCTTCTCACTTCTCTGAATCTCATTCCATAGTTGCTCACTGTTCTTTAGACTCTCAATTTCATTCTTCTTCATCTTCAGTATAGCAACTCTTTATCAGGAAATTAAGCATTTTTATTCGCACTTTAAGTTTCTTCATTTTCACTATTGTATTTAGTCATTTGTTGATTGGGTTTCTCAATTTTGGATTGGATTTTGGTTCTTCATTTTTTTCATCCAATAGAAGTTTTCCACTTCACCTGGTGGTGCCCTTTACCTCTTCTCCACTAGCTTTCTAGATGGCTTCATGCAAATCATCCTTAGGAATGGCTACCACCATTGTTCCTTATTCTTCTAGTGTTGATGTAGGCTCTTTGAAGGAGACTTCCTTCCCCAACTAAAAGAAAATGAAGACTTTGAAAACATAATTGAATCTTTAGACGCTAGCCATAAATTTGAAGCGTTTATATTAGCCCAACGAAGTGTTGCGGCCTGGATGGAGGGCACTTGGATATGAATGTTTAGACTAACATTTTCACCATTTTCATGGCTTAAGGTGGAGCAATTCTGCTAATTCTATGATATATCACCCTCTCAGCTAGCCCCCAATTCTTTCACCCATATCAATGTCTTCATCATTGCTTGTAAGATGGTGATGGTGACCTTTCTCTTAGAGGTGTTCCTCTAATTTTACATCTAGGAGCTAAAGAAGATTGTTGGGTTCTTCCACATTGTCCTTATCAGCCGTGGGGGCAATGAGCTTTCCTCCTTTGCTGTCCATAAGGAGTTGGTGGCCAATTTGAAGGATTAATTCTTCTTTACCCTAAGGTAGCAAAAGTTAGGCTTCCCGTGTTCCTCATTAAGTCTTCTTAACAGGCCATCATCAATCGACCTTCTCTATTCCTAGGCTTTGAAGAACATTGGTCACACCATGGCCTCCTCACGTGATTGAAGGTTGTGGTTGAAAATGTGAAATATACAAGGCTATTCACCATTCCTAGCACAGATATCTCTAAGACCACCCTCAGGTGTGTAGAGATTAGTAGGGCCCACCTAACTTATCCGGATCTATAGAACCGCCTTGACTAGTTCCCTAATAATAAAGGTCACTCATAAGGGCATACGAGGCGGCTTTTGAGTACAAACATGGTCCCAAGGAATTTAGCTGCTGTACTCACTTTTTCCCTCATTCTTGTGCCTGTATTTTTGTCTTGGGGTAAACCTGATCATTTTCCTTAAATGTAAATATGGTGGTTACACTTTAGAGCGTATAAGAAATGGAAGAGCATTATAAATAACCTATCTAATGCCCAAAAACATCAACTCCTATTGCTGCGAGCTGGTCATGATTCAAAGGTAGCTGAAAGTAGTTCCTTTACCCCTTCTACATAGACAATCCTAATGGTAGTTCACCAGGATGAGGGCCATTTGATAGCCGAAGTACCATCACCATTTAAGCCGATGAGCTTCGGCTATGCACCGATCTCGGAATAAGGGATGACTGACACCCTGGGAGCACAACCCAGGCAGTCCGACAACACCCCTGGGAGTGACAGCACGAACCTATGGAAAGTAGCGTGTCGCCTCCCTCAGAAAAACCACTAAACTGGCTTCAGGGGAGAAGGGCAGCTGTTTTTGGCATGAGAAGATCCCCCCGAAGGGGCAACCCTAGTGCCAAGGGAACTCCTGAA